>JAULCA010436365.1:0-11008 GCA_032360845.1 Crassadoma gigantea | reverse complement strand
TGACAGGGTATGATTGTTACTGAACCTGGGTCCTTACCGACTGTCAATTGACAGGGGTGATTGTTACTGAACCTGGGTCCTTACCGACTGTAAATTGACAGGGTATGATTGTTACTGAACCTGGGTCCTTACCGACTGTCAATTGACAGGGGTGATTGTTACTGAACCTGGGGTCCTTACCGACTGTGAACTGACAGGGGTGATTGTTACTGAACCTCGGTCCTTACCGACTGTTAATTGAGAGGGGTGATTGTTACCGAACCTGGGTCCTTACCGACTGTAAAAATGTTGCTGACCTACGGCAGTCTCGCTGCATGTGTTACTATTTTTAAATATACAATTATATTTTGTCTGGATATCTTACTTAATGAATTTATATATAAAGCTTGAACAGTTAACTAAAATCTGAGCCATGTGTTTTACAGTAGTGTGTACAAAAGATAATGATTGACATATATCACATATCACATCATACTTTTAAAGAAAGTTCTCAGGGTGGGGAGGGAGGTTCCTGAAGCCCCCCTCCCCCGAAAAAAAACCCTCTGAATCTGTCACTGTATATAAATAATCGAATATACATAAAAAATGTCTTTAAAACAATTTTGACTGTAGGACATTTGAAAAATAATCCGTTATATTAGACAATATTGTCGGGACAGCGGTTTTCTGTGTGTAGATAAGTGATGAGGTTTTATCGACATTACGGGCTATTTCGTCTTGTTATATTTCCAATTATGTTTTCTGAGTGACCGTGGGGAAGCCATGTTATTTGAACACCTAGTGATTTGGCCCCATTCCGCCTATTTACCATGTCCAAGTGAGCTTTCGTTCTAGTCGATATTGTTTTAATAAAATAAGTGGTAGCGGGGAGCGGAAAACATGACATTAAACGCGTGTTTTAATGTAAATAGGTTCAATGTAACCGATATTGAAATACAAAGAAAATACAGAAAACCAACCAGAGATTAATCTTATTTCGAGGAAACAGTATTTCATTGTATCCGTGGGTTCGACTAATATATAACTAAAGTACACAAAATAAAAAAAAACTTATCCATAATTTGAAAACAAGAAATGTACATATTTAAGGTAAGCCAAACGATGACTTTGTTTCTGATATACATTTTAGCCAGCAACCCTCCACCTCGGTGGCACACTTACCCAGGGTTTCGGGCAGCAGACTGACAAGCTGTAGAGCGAAGTCTGTCGGTGTTTTCTCCTTCACTCCTCCATCAAAGAACACGTGCGATTCAAAATATTTGTCAGAATGCGCCTTAGCGTCCTTCACACGGGCGATAGACTTCAGTAACTGTTCCATTTCATCCCTTGTCTAAAACATACGGATAAAGGGTTAAAACTAACATGAAGAAAGAAGAACAAAACAACAAAAATTGGGCACCGTTTGTTTTTTTTCAAAACGGAGTACTGTTATATTTGACTAATGTGAGAAGATACACTTTCTTGTTCAGGGAAATACCAATGACCTACCAGCGTCTATGGGATCAAAACATATTATTTCAACTTGTTTCCACATTAACAAACTGTAATTTGTGACCTTTCATCATTTTCTCCCTTCCATATTTTGAAGCATACGGAGCCATTATTAACAAATGACCATTATATAACATTTTGTGTACGATGGTTTGGTTTGGTTAGGTTTCATTTTGTTTAACGTCCTATCAACAACTAAGGTCATTTAATGACGGCCTCCCCTGCGTGGAAGATGCATGCGTGTAGTGTATGCGTGTGCATTTTGGGAGGCTGCGATATGTTCGTGTTTGTCTGCCCGTGATAGCGCGAAACTAATGCCGACTTTATAGTGCTACCTCACTGAAACACACTGCCGAAGACATCCACCAGGACATCCCATTCGGTCCCATTATACTGACAACGGGCAAACCAGTCGTCCCACTCCTAAATTGCTGAGCCGTTAGTAGGAGAAGAAACTACCATTTTTAAAGACTTTGGTATGTCTCGGCCAGGGGGACAGAACCCAAAGCCTTCCTCACAGGGGCGAACACTTAACTTATGACCAAAAGTGAGGCATTGTTTAGGGAGACATTAGGAAGGAGAAAGTTGTTTAGAAGGAAGAGAAAAGATAAAGTCCCATACTTAGTCGCCTCTTACGATCATGCAATGGGGGCAGCAGGTACAATTCTTACGCCCTTAAGAATAGAAAACTTTAGTTAAAACTTACTTTATTGCTTCTTAAAATTAAGCAAGAGGATTGAGCACAAGTAATGACAACTTATAAAAGCCCTCTCCTCATAAAAGCCCTCTCCTCGAGAAAAAAGAAAATAAAAGTCACAATTTTGATACCTATTAAATACGTATGATATTTGATTATTATCATCATAAACCGTTTAGTGTGAGACTGTGTTACAACAAACTTAAATTCTTTAAAAGTTCATTATTTGTTCTCACCTCACGATACATAGTGGTACAGATGTAGACTATTGTTTTCTGGACGACACGTGTGGCTGGTTCCTGGTTCTCCGTCAATCTGTTACGTCGTGATACCAGTAGCCATTCGTGTAACATTACACCAGGGTAGGTAGGGGACCAAAACACCTGTAACGACACATGTCACTATAGTAACAGACATTACACCAGGGTAGGTAGGAGACCAAAACAACTGTAACGACACACGTCACTATAGTAACAGATACAACACCAGGGTAGGTAGGGGACCAAAACACCTGTAACGACACACGTCACTATAGTAACAGATACAACACCAGGGTAGGTAGGGGACCAAAACACCTGTAACGACACACGTCACTATGGAAACAGACATAACACCAGGGTAGGTAGGGGACCAAAACACTTGTAACGACACACGTCACTATAGAAACAAATTACAAAGCACTTCACTCAAGTCACCAGCATAACACAAAGGTAACAAACCTAACGAATAACACGTCTTTCAAGGAACAACCAAAACATACAGCATGTCACTCAAGCAACAACCAAAACACACAGCACGTCACACAAGGAACAACCAAAACAAACAGCACGTCACTCAAGGAACAACCAAAACATACAGCATGCCACTCAAGTAACAACCAAAACACACAGCACGTCACACAAGGAACAACCAAAACACACAGCACGTCACTCAAGGAACAACCAAAACACACAGCACGTCACACAAGTCAAGAACAACAATGGTCACAGCACATCAGAACAGGCCGAAGCGCATGAGGAAACACTAGTTTACGAACCAAATTCACATATGGTTCTTAAGTCAGATTCTGAACACATGACTATGGTTCTTACCTCAGATTCTGAACACATAAAAATGGTTCTTACCTAAGATTCTGAACAAATGATAATGTTTCTTACCTCAGTTTCTGAACACATGATAATGGTTCTTACTTCAGATTCTGAACACATGACTATGGTTCTTACTTCAGATTCTGAACATATGATAATGGTTCTTACTTCAGATTCTGAACACATGTTAATGGTTCTTACCTCAGATTCTGAACACATGTTAATGGTTCTTACCTCATTTTTTTGAACACATGTTGAAGGTTCTTACCTCAGATTTTAAAACACATGATAATGGTTCTTACCACATATTCTGAACACATGACTATGGTTCTTACTTCAGATTCTGAACAAATGTTAATGAATCTTACCTCAGATTCTGAACACATGTTAATGGTTCTTACCTCAGATTCTGAACACATGTTAATGGTTCTTACCTCAGATTCTGAACACATGATTACGGTGCCTGTGGTCCAGATGATCCAGCCAAAAGACAGACACACAGAGACGAAAATTAACACACTGCATATAACGACGTACAGGGTTTCATCCGAGTCACATAATTTTTCGTTCATTCCATCTACGAAGAAATAGCTACTCGAGCAAAATCCCGAAAGGATCGCCATTACGCCCGGAGTGGAAAGCGCTAGAGGCAGAACGAACGCTCCTCTCTGCATGTTGATTCTACACGCTACCAAGGATAGGAAATAGCCAACTAATGTACAGGCGATGTTGGCAATAAACATATTGAAAGCTATGGTGTCCGATGTGAGATAGTTCCACGATTCCCGGAACGAGGCTAACGCTCCTCCAGTAAAGGCCTTTTCCGTGTCAAAATAGTACAGAATGACGGAGAATAAAATGATGGAAGGTATTCGACAAGCGGACATGATGATACCCGACTTCCAGAAAGAGCGAGTTTCTTTGTGCACTAAAACATTCTGTGTGTTTTCAACGACGTTTTCAAGTTGTTGAGATGCTTGAAACCTTCCACTCTCAACATGATTTTCAAACGTTCCGCTGTCGTCTGCTTCTTTCTGTGTATACACAGTGGTACTTGCATCTGAGCCACCTGACGAAGTGGAGAGAGATATAAGACGTTTTTGGACCTTTGGGATCCACGTGAATGTTAAACAAAGTATGGCGGCCCCTAAGTGCCAGATGTCTTTCCCTTCATTAATGCCGATGCTGATAGCCCTCCATATCGCCACAATGACAACAATCATAAGGAGAACGGCCCCTATTCCACAGCTAACTGCTACAGAAAATGGATGTCCGATTCGTCTACGACGATATATTAGGTAAAGCATTGGGCAAAGGAGTACAGACCCACCAATAGCAACACCAGTCACTCCGAACTGTAGGGCGAATATTTTAAATGCAAAAAGACATATCCCGAATGACTCCACAATACTGGTGCCGACAATCTGAAACAGGAAAAGAATAACTGAAGCAACAGTGTATGAGGACTAGTAAATTGGTTTTATATCAGGTAAAGAAATATCCTGATAAACATGACCTATAAACAATGTTACCAGGACAAATGCAGCATACCTATAGAGGTCTGTTATCTCTGCAATAAGGTTCATAATGTTAAAATGAGAAATATCAAAGTTTTGCTTTCGACACAAACAATATTCTATTAAACGTGTTGCAACGTTTAAATACCGAGTGATCCTTTGGTCAAGCTATGACTTTCACGAAACAGAAAGTCTGCGAGTCATTTAGTCAAGTTATGACTTTCCCGAACCATTACGTCTGCGAGTGACTTTGCCAAGCTATGACTGATTAAGCGGTCTGTATTCCGATCTAAATACAAACCGCTCACGCACTCGGAGCTTGACGAGGAGGCGAATCGGTCTTGAAACGTTGCGGCACATTAGGTACGTACTTTGTTTGCGTAGAAAGTAAATCTTTGATATCATCTTTAATCTCTAGTTACCAATGTGCGTCCTTTGTGCAGAACTCAAGAATGTCATTGTTTGCTACATTAAGTTTTCTTTGACGAGATCTGTTGTGTTGACGTTAAGGCATTACCTTCGATATCCTTATATAAATTATGTCATAAATAAAAATGTTAACATATTTAAGATCGGAAACTTTTTCACATTTCTGAAAAAAAAGAGATGCAATAATGCATGATTTAATATTATTAAGGTATCAATATTTCTTAAAAGCATGATAAAATCACCGAGACGCTAAAATATTGTTTATGGTATCACAATTAAATAAGTTGTGGAATACCTTGTGTAAACATTCCGCATTTTGTAGAATGTCTTTTAGAACTAACCTTGATACGTTAACTTCAATGAAGTTCTTGATTTAATAAACATGGTGTAAGCGGTATTTCTATACAGTAGCTGTTTTATGTACAAATGAAATAGTTACCCAAATAATTGATCTCTTGCTGGGCCATGGCATGTCTTTACGAGTGAGGCCCATCCACATGGACCTCAGCAGATTGAAGAGGTTCGGAATGAGGAGGATCATTGTAACCAACGTGAAGGCGTACGAGTTGTTAGGGACGCCCCCGTTGTTAGGGTTATCGGGGAGCTGTAGTCTCACTGCTATGGCAACAAAGGAAACCCTGCTTCCTACCAGACACGCTAACCCTAGTAATCCAATGAAAACGGTCACAATCCATTTAAACACCACAACGAGTTTGGAAGGGTTCGTGTCCTGGCGCTGTTTCTTTGTGGTCTCTCTCTCTACCTTGGATTTCTTCTTTACAGTGAGTCTACATGAAGGGTCAGAGGATTGGCGCGAGGTCCCGTAGGAGGTGGCAGTGTTACTGGTGGTGAAGTTTGAGTTTTGGCCAGTCCGGCGTGTGTCCGTGCTGTGAAGCTTACTGTCCTCCGGTTTGGAGTTTTCCTCTGTCCATAGCAAATCTGTTGGCTGACGATTCATTTCACTTGATCTCTCATACACATCGTGAAACTCATTCGGAATAGTCGTTGTCGTCCTTCCACTTCGAGAATGATTTGAAAAGGCTGTCGCCATGTTGTCCAGGTGTGAATTATGACTTGATTCTTCAGACGATTTATCGTTGTCCGGTGACGGACTCTCAGAGAAACTTGTTTCTGTCGACTGTTTCACTCCCGAATCTGCTTTCGTCTGTCCGGTATCCTGCAGGTCACCAGAAGACGAAGAATGTGAGTTGGTTTCGACACTTAAACAAGTAACGGAATGCGTTTTAACGGAAGGTTCTGACACTGTGTGATTGCATGTGGGAACTGACGACACTGTGTCGGCGCTGTCATCGCTTTCTCCGACATCAACCTCAAACTCGGAGCGATGTAGGAGCGCAGGCTGCACCGCCGTCATAGTGATGGGCTATCTGTAAAATAATTATTATCGATGTCAGCAATGTTGTAATGAGGAACATAGATAAAATGCAGGCATAACAAATGTCCAAGGCAAAAGATGCTTGAATATGGTTATTCCACGTTTCCTACAATCACTGAAGTTTGCAAAGATGTCAAAGCAAACAAATGCTGATTTTGTGTTGATTTGGGTACAAACTGTAATACAAAGTTATCATTAGTATTTATATGAAATATGTCGAAAGTACGATATTAATAAATGCGTAGCTCTCGGAGCTCTCTAATGGTAACACATGCGTGTGTAAACAGAGTTGTTTCCCCTTGCTACACATTGCCTTGAAGTCTTTTCGTCCGGAAGTAGACCTCCAATTGGGAAACAGGAAGTGTATCCTTGAAGCAAAGACAATTGTGTTTCAATCCATTCATGAACATCTTCATATAGTGAAAAAAAAACCTTCATGTTTTATTGTTTATTTAGATAAAAACTAATATACATTCTGGGTGAACTAACAGGCATGAAACTTCTTTAAGAGATTATCATACGAAGACGTCACAAGCACGTCACAATCCATCGACCTTCATCGGTTATTTCCGGGAGGATGAAAAATAACCAGGAAATCCTGGTACTGTTTTTTTTTCAGGAAGAAAAGGCAAAAACGCAGATATTTTTTCGAAGATTTTTTCTTTTATCAACCCAATTCTCTTAAAATTTCTACCGGGAGTTATCTTCAAAACGAGCCGGCATTAAACAGATAGGTCAACGTTTATATTTATTTTTTCGACATCTAAAATTTCATCAGCTTTTGATTTTCCATTTGTTTAGAATATGAACGAAATAATTATCAGTTTTGAAAGTCTGGTTATAATCTTTACATTATTTATTTATGCATCCACTCATAAGACCATCAACAGTAATTTTCCAGACAACCGACCTAAGTGCAACGCCCTTTTTCAGCAACGTAGTATATTACAAGTTACAAACATGAATTTTAATTTTATTGGCATCCTTACCTGTCAAACCTCTGTGACAGTTACAAAATTTGACATCCAATCCGGTGTTTTAGGATGGAGCAGTTATTGAGACTACATATCGATATAAAGCCAATCTCAGTTACATCAAAGTTTAACAAAGTTTTCTTTTTTTTAATTTAATTTTTTAACTAGCATCTCTATACATTTACTTAGACTAATCGTCAAATATGTTATATGCACGTTTTTCTATAGCAATTACCAGTTTTCCCAGCTTATCTCAATCATTCTGTTTGTGCCCTGACGGATGCACGCAGAGGATTTAAATCTTAATAATATGGGAGGAAGTTGAACGATACGAAGAAAACCAGCGTGGTCGGGCAAAGGTGACCAGGATTGAATCCGGCCATCTTGGTGAAGACGAGCGCACTATCCATGCGCTAACTGACCCACCAGATACGTTACGCACAAATATCTAATATAGATTTGACTAGACTAGTATTGTGAATACACTTTTACCAGCCATCTATGATATAAAAATTCTACATACGGGAAACCGGGGCAAGTTCGGCCATCCTATATATTTTTTTGGGCTAATATTTACAACTTTAAGGATCGTAGCAGTTTAGTTTGCTCGGCATTCAATGAAAAACTGGCAAGGAAAAATCTTGTAAAATTACTAAACAGGATAAAATTTCTTTTGAGTGGGTAGAAAGAAATCCTGATTTAGCTTCTAGTTATGCGATCTTTTTGAAACGGAATGGCTACTTTTTTACAGTCAAACGTGTAACATACTGACAGCTTCAAATGATAATACATAAAAGCCAAGCAAATCATTCACTTATCGAAATATAAATTTGGTCCCGAACAGATTCGGCCAGTAATACAGTGGCAAGTTGCCGTAAAATATGACGTTGCATGCTTTATGACGTTATGATTAAGCTGATTTCATTGGGGCCGTACTAACCCGAGTCCTGTCCGAATTGAATGGCGGGACTTGTTCGGCCATCCGATCTTCCGAAAGGAAAAGTTAAAAGATGTTCGGAACTTGAATAATGTTATTAGAGCTTGTGTTTTATTGTTATTTCTGGACTTGCCGACTTCAGCTATTAACGTTTACATCATTACATTCTGAAAGCTGTATTCTGAATCAGTTAATATCATAGAGCAACAAAAGCTACGCTCTTTTATGGCTTTGCCTTTTCATATTATAGTTTTTAGCATCGCAAAATGATATCAACTACAGTGTACTTTGATGGAATGGAGGCCACGAAGTCCTTTCATCGACGAATGTTAACTCTGAACTAGAAAAAGCATCGACAAAGATGACCGTATTTTATCTAGATCTAACCTGGACAATACATGTAAGATGTTTGCCAAGTAGAGTAAATCCAACTATGTTTAGCATGGTGGCTTATATATGACATTTCGTCTTTTCGCTTTGTCGCCCGCGAAATAACGCCAAAGCGCCAAAGCTAAATAACGAAATATCGCCAAGCGAAAAGATTAAATGTCATATATAAGCCACCATAGTTTAGTGAATATCTGTATGATTATTCTAAAGAAGGAATATAATTGGCTCGGCCAATAGAGTAGTAAAGCCAGCTTAGATATCGAAATGCCTTAACATAAAACAGCTCTTGGGTATGACACCAAGTATCCATAGCATGACAGATATATCTTTCTAAATTATAAAATCTATGAAGTTAAATATGCACTTCTGGGTTAAGGCTATACTGTGCTGACATTATCGATTGCACAAACTGTGCGTCATGTGTTCTCTGTAAGAATAGCATACTAAGTAGGGTTACCAAACCATTATACTTCCATTACGCTTAGGGTATTGTAGTACTTCTGATTGCAGTTGATGGTAGAGATCTCACGTCTGACGTCGGTGGTGTGACAATTCTCGCTCGTGAGATAGTTGGCACTCGTGAGATACTAGTAGATCGCGCGCGTGCGATAGTTTTCGATCGTGTGCTTATTTGCGTACTTCCACAGTAAATCTGACTTGTACCGTCACGTGCTCGTGTAGTAAGTCAAGTAGGTAGCGTGCCGTGCAGACGTCTTATACCTGGGATGTTGTTTACGTGGAATCTGACACTATACGGGGTGGCAGATAGTGAGGTGATAACAATCTGTATTGAGTATTTTTAGCAGGTAAACTATGTAGTGTTACTATTTTTAGCTGATGGGGATGGGCGATATTAAAACCTTATTTCAATACCTCTTCTTTTACTTTCGTTATTACTGTCTGTTTAGGAAATAAATGCACGTTATTTCCACAGAGAAGCAAACATTCGTCATCAATCGTTTTCCCGAATGGGAACTTCTGCGTATTCACGTTACATTAAAATAAACGTTTAAGTTGAGGGGTTATATATGCATGCAAAGTGTCTTTGAGTGAGACCGCGAGGACATTATTTTGTCGTCACTTATTAAAGAAACCAAATTAAAACACGGCGTCCTTGCACAGTCCAATAACGACACAACGTTCGTCACCATGACGATTGCATTAATTAGGCCCGACGTCACTATGACGACTGCATTAGTTAGGCCCGACGTCACACTGACTACTGCATTATTTAGACCCGACGTCACCATGACGACTGCCTTAGTTAGACCCGACGTCACCATGACGACTGCATTAGTTAGGCCCGACGTCACCATGACGACTGCCTTAGTTAGGCCCGACGTCACCATGACGACTGCATTAGTTAGGCCCGACGTCACTATGACGACTGCATTAGCTAGGCCCGACGTCACCATGACTACTGCATTAGTTAGGCCCGACGTCACCGTGACGACTGCCTTAGTTAGACCCGACATCACCATAACGACTGTATTAGTTAGGCCCGACGTCACCATAACGACTGCTTAAGTTAGGCCCGACGTCACCATGACGACTGCCTTAGTTAGGCCCGACGTCACCATGACGACTGCCTTAGTTAGGCCCGACGTCACCATGACGACTGCTTAAGTTAAGCCCGACGTCACCATGACGACTGCATTAGTTAGACTCGTCTTTGTTGTTGTAGGGTTATATCAACTGAACAGTGTTCTTTATACGGACGGTTTTCAGTCAATAAGTTTACACGTTGGTGAAGATAGTGCCTTTGATCCATCATGTGCTATTTTTTTTATTTATTCGATATATTTTCATGCATTTCATTTCTCGTAACTGCTGATAATCATTGACAAAATAATCTCCAAGCAAGTAACCGTATGATTAACAGTCATATAACAAAACTGATACACACTCATCGATAGACTTGTGACCACTTTGTCTGGTATATATAAACAGTCGTGTGATATGTCGGTTATTAACATTTTAAACAGCAAGTGTTTTATCAAGGTGAAATACCAAGTACAGGAAACTATTTGTTTTGTTAAAACAGACATCGACCGTCTCTCACGTGATATTGTGAATCACAGATTATACC
>JAULCA010436343.1:0-11009 GCA_032360845.1 Crassadoma gigantea | reverse complement strand
TTCCTGCACACGTATATAAGAGGATTCCAGATAATCGATGCCTTAGCGAATAGTGAAGGCAATGTTCCGACTAAAGGGTGCACGTTATCAGCATATCCGAGTATAGATGTCACTGCATACACAGAGTACGGTATCCAGGATATCAGGAATGCAGCTGAAACATACAACCCTATACAATTTCAAGTCTATTGCAACACCACAAGCTTTATTATATTTTGCTTGCTTTTTTTCCATATTTCATTCAGATCATATTTTGTGCACAAATTATTGAAGTAACGGGTTGTCAATAAAGTTATCGAATCCAATCAAAGGTAACGTCACAGTACCCAAATCAGGACAGTACCCAAATAGGGACAGTACCCAAATCGGGACACTTGAAGGAGAAAGTAACAAGAAATTTGTATGCTGTGCAAAGAAGTATTTTGAATCGAAAATATAAATTTAAAGATGCTAATATACCAGTAAAAATTATATGAACTCTATATATTGCACTTATGGTTACAATAACAGTTTTAATGTTTAAATAATGATGAAAATGTTACGTCTTAAAATGATGCGCCGTGCGACGTTTTTGATTTTTTAATTTTTGTGTTTGACTTTTCACAATCCTACTACATTTTGTATTTCACAACTAATGCTTGTTTGGAAAAGAAAATTATACTGAACGACCACTGGCTCTTAAATATTTCAAAGACATTCCATGTTCTGTTAAATATTTTTTGAATCTCCAAATATAAGCCAAAACTGGTAGGGGTGTCCCGATTTGGGTACAGCTACACCTGTTTTGTTATTACATTTCCATGACTATATTTCCGGTTGTATTTATAGAACCATGTGCTGGAAATATCTACTTGTTAACCAAATGAAATGATAATGATATCTATTTAGGAAAAGTGAACAAAAATTACAGGGATCGGTACTATGGTATGAAATACATCATTATTTCACCAAAATGTGTCCCGATTTGGGTACTGTGACGTTAATAAAATACTTTTGAAGACTGTCCATCATGAATTACATTTTCATTTATTAACACATTCAGTACTTTTTGCCTGGATCGTTTCGAATAATTTAAACATTTGTAATATTTTAATATATGAATAAGCTGATGAAAATGGAGGAAGCATTCGATATTTAACCGACTTGATAACTTATAATTGTGCTTCAATTAACTTATATGCAAATTGAACAGTAATAGAGCATCTTTCCTAACAGTTTCCTGCAATATCACCATGTGTTATTGTGCCAGGAGACTTTTTAGTCTCTGTTGAATCATATATTCATGAAACCGTTCTTATGCTCAAACTCTAATTCTGTGATCAAGCCAAAGTTATCGTGCCGGTGAAAATGATAAAAGATAAAATAGATGAATTGTAATAATAAGAAACAACACGTTTTTGTCTGTCCCATTGCAGGCGAAACAAAAGAATTCCACAGTGGTTGGTGTATATGAGGTTACTCCCCTTAATTTCTTGAACACTTGGTGTAAGAAGTTTAGATTGAGCACAGAATCCAATTTGAGCACGAGAACAACTCTGGGTGTTTTGCATTTGCTCTGCTTAAGTTATATTGAGGAGACAACAATAAATCACTCGTGACAACTGTAAGAACCTTTGTTGCAAACCTTCTACAGTTCTAGAGTCTATCTTAGGATACGTACTATCTCCCTGTTACCTTCTGCGTGTATCTGTATGACATTGCTATGTTGCTGAGTATACATGATTCATCACGAAAGATAATCACGGTTTCTCAAATTTCAAGACAAAAATCAAAAGAAATCGCCAGTGTAGACTATCAAGGGGAAAGTCCCTGCGCCACGACAGATTTCATCGATAGACCATTAATTAAAGATGCATATCACTGTGTTGAATATGATCTTCAATCATTCTTCCAATAGAATGAAGATGAGTTTTGATCGTTATCTCAAGCACTTACCGACAAGTAGAAAAATAGTTTTCATCACTTTTACCTCCCTCCGGCTAGCTCGATGGTGGTGTTGAAATCCTTTATATCTCTGCGCTATGGATCTTTGCCTTTTAATCTGAAAGAATGAAGAAAGCGTTTAGTTAAGTATGTGCTTTTCATCTTCAAAACTAAAAATAATATTTACCTCGAAGTTGTTGCGGTCAATATCGCCTTTTCAGGTTCATATTACCAAATATTCAGCTAACAAAAGTCCGAAAATTTATCAATATTTGCACAATTTTCATCGCTGTTTACATTTATACATTGTCATATCATCTAGAGAGGAATTGTCACCAAGATTATGTTCAGATAACCCGGCCGGTTAGTTTTTCTTTTCAGTGTATTTTTTTTTAAAATATGACAGTTATATTTCATGAGTTAGGTGATTATTTTGATTACTTATAGCATTAGTGTAGGATGCGTTCAAAATCTCAAATGATTTTGAACCTACGAATAATATATAACTAATATTAATATAGAAACCAAGAATGTTTTGTTAATTATGTTTTTCTATAGATCAAATGGAAAATAATATTGAGACGTCATAACATATTTTTTTTCTGATTAAACAGTAAACACTACTCTCTGATTAATGTAGAAGTATAGATCTACAAATACAAAAAGTGTTAATTGTCATAGTAGAAAAAATCAACTATGATTATAATTTCACTGTAAAACCAATATTTTAACTTCACTTTTTAATATTTTTTCTTACTCAATACAAATAAGTCAGTCATCAGCACGGATATTAGAAACTAAACGATTTATGCATATTATGATAACTATTACTTATGAGAAGACGGAGTATGATCATACGGCCAAATGTTTCTCTCTCCTCCCGACCCCCTATTATTTAGATGCGGTATCGTAATGTTTTAGTGGTCAACTTGCTGAGATAATGCATGTAAGCTAAGGATCCCTGTCCCACTAGATTAAGCTGTTGTGAGACTGAACCCGCTAATTATCGTTAGTCATTTGGCTTAGTTGGTTAAAGTGACCATATTGATATCAGAGGTCCAGCGTTTTAATCCTGGTCAGGCAAACACTATTGTTGATAATAAGTTTTTTGTTTTATTTAATTTTTCTTTTTTTTCATAAAAGTTCTGTAAAGGCACGGATTTGTTTTTAAAAATGATATATGATAATGATATATAAAAATATATAATTCGGGGCTAATAAAAATGGTTTCTCATCCATTGTAACTATTTTTGGCAGTGGCATCTTTCCTGTTTCCAGTTTGCTTGCTTTTTGCGCAGACATAGCATAATGTGATAAGCGAAGGATTAATTAAATCATGTGTATGAGGCTTGTCAGACAATTCTCATGCAATAAACCAAAATATTCCTCCCAAACACAGGAAAAAGATATTTTAAATGGAAAAAGTAAATGGAAAAAGTTATGTTGGTTTCGTCTCAGAGATTCAATTTCTTTGTACACACGATTGAACATAACATACCTAAGCATTTTAATGCCTCTTATTTTATGTAATATACATTGATTCTCTAAAAGTTTAAGACAAATTTTATTGCCGTTGTCTGTTTCTGTTACAAATCTGACCAAACATTATTAAGTAACAACTGTATGCTAACATCTTTTGTAAAATGCCACAGTGTAATATTATGAAATTAAAACGGAAAGTTTATTATGCGTGGCTGGAGGTTATACAAGCATACAATAGAAGGTAATAATTTTTAGAGTACGAAATACTTTATGTATAATGAATAACGTTTTAGTTTTTCATTAATCTCAAATATGTTCTTTATAAAAATCGTGATATTTCGAAGTGAAAACACAGACATGGATATATTGAAATTAACGAGTTTAGGAGAAAAAGAATAATGCCGCCATACGTATGTCAGCCCTTCCGTGTTTGCTTTGGAACAAGGCACGTCCAACCCATAACACTGTCTGTTAGGAATGTGATGGTCATACGTTATACTTAATTGGTTTTCCTTATAATGACCATTTGATTGCCACTAGAAAAAAGGCTCAATATGAAAACACGAAACCTGACATTTCTAATCCGCCAATCAAATATCTTGTTAAAGTGCTACCACATTCCTGAATGGTAAATTACACGTAAGTCAAATCAATCATTTTACAATTGTTTCTTTTTCTAGAAAAATAAAGTTAAGCCTTTGTTATTTTTCGCAGCTTTGATGTAGTGTATGTCTAATAATAACTATTTGTTATTATTTACATGATAATGAAAATGACATTTACTGAAAAAAGCCTCTTGAAGTATTATCATCATATTGCCCGCAGATTTATATTTATCTAGTAGGAGTAGGAATAGAGAGAAAGATAGTTCTGTCGCTCCAGCCTGATGCTTTATCGCTGAGCTAAAGGGAAATCCCCTACAGTTGACGCTATATCTCTTACACCTTTTCAAACACGAACCGAGGTTCTTTGACTCCCTGTCAAAGGTTTTTCTACCTTAAACGGGGAGGGTCAACGGCTGCACCAATTTGTAGCAGGACGACGAATAGTGAAAAAGAAAGTTCAATTGCTTGGGTTCGAACCTGTGAACCTTGGCTCTCTAGCCCGATGCTCTACCACTGAGCTAAAGGAGAATTTTCTACAGCTAATGAACGTACATGTAAGGCAATCTTGTCAATACACATTTTTATATTAACACTAGCGAGCTACAGATATATTGTCAATAAATTTGAACAAAACATTTATAATTGTATAGAAGAAAGATAACCTCTAAGGCTGATTTGACTTTTAAAAATGACAACAAATGTGCAGAGACAAATTAATTTGGAGTGAGCGTTAGATTAAGTGTGTTGCCCATTCCTGTAAAAGAAATCAATCGTAATTTCTTTTATCATCTTTGAGATTCAAATTAACCAACATTTATTAACACTGCTCCATCATACTTAATGTAAATGTAGAAGATGCGTTATAATTTGACGCATTAGTAAAACAAAACTGAAAATCAGCCGCAAAGATAAGTTTCAATTATAAAATAATTTGAAGTCGGATAGTAAATGGCAGCCTTTTTATGTTGAAACTTTCGGGGAAGTGTCGCCCACTACTGATAAACTGTACATTAATCAACTGATATTTTGTATTTCTGCAAACATTTACATAAATGCATCAATAATCAGAAATTTTCTTAAATGAAATAGAATGAAGAAAATTTAACAAACTTCATTCAGGTTGATTGAGGTGTTTATAAACAATGTAGGCACGAACTTGTAACTTAGGACGAAACAACATTGAATATTGACAGAAACCATTAACGTTACTTTAAACCAAATCACGTGATCTATGATAAGTGGAATAGATAAGCCTGTAGCGTGATAACCTCGATTAATGGAAAAACCGCGTATACAAAGGTTATAGCAATATTTCAGAGCAAGGTCGACATATGGAAGATAAACTGGTTTGATAAATGAATGACTAGTACTATTAGAGATAGCTGACTTTGAACAACGAGAGAGAAAATATAAAGACACGAGCGGATAGCTGAACCCATCACAGACGAATGTTCAGCTACCGACATGTTATGTATTAGCAAACAGCTGTTATTGAAGCTTGGTGGGCACTGCACGATTTTAAGTAACCTTCCAGCCAACATCAAAACGGATTTTAGCCGCAATTCTCATTAGCTAATCATGCAAAAATAAAAACAGTAACTTTAAAAGTATTCCTTGGTATTAAACCAAGAACATGTCAATTACATAAAGGTTCTGGTGATAATGAATTTATAAATACACCAAGAGAGATCAGGTGAACAATTATATGTAGTCACGCAGAGGGGTGAAAGAAGTTGTACTTGTTCACAATGACATGATACTCCACTTTGATCTCTAATCTAGAAAACTTATTTTAATTCAAGAAGATTTTGCTAAGAAGATTCGGTTCTAAAACTATCTTAAACTATGCTAATGATTCTGAAGAGACATTAATCGGTTTCAGGCATATTCAAGTGTTCGTGAGCGTAGCTGATTGCCTTTTGTTAAGTCAACGTGTGAATCGGTTAAAGATATTTCGGCACGCGCTGTAAAAAGCTTTTTAGGGCCCAAAACTCTGCAATGACAAGTTCTTGTCAAATACAATTTTTTTTTTTTTGAATTGAAATTCAGTTTTCTATTTACCATGCAGGTATGATTTATTTGGGCATTGTTGGGTATGACAATTGAATCATGTTCATGCTATGCTATCAGTTGTATTGTCAGAATCCTTGTAATGCGTGGATGTCCAACTTAACTGACTGATTACGATAATGGTTAAAATGGTTAAAAACTGAACATATAAAAATGATTTTGATAGACTGTTTACTTCAAAACAATAAATTTCTGCTTGGAGGTATCTATAGACCTAATTCTTATAAAGTATACTGGAGTAAATTTGAACAAATCCTTGATAAAGCTAGTGAAACTTCCATGGATTTACTAATAACTGGTGGCTTAAATGTTGGTATGCTTAGAACCCCACCCGCTTCTCACTTATCTAGACTCTTCTCTTAATTCAACCTAAAACGTATCATTCATAAATCTACCAGAGTGACACATGATAGTGCAACTTGTATAGATGTTGACTTTACAAACAATCAATCCATAGTGAAAAATACTACACATGTTGAACCTGATTTCTTTAGTGATTCACTCCCGATACATATATGGAACTATTCTCAAACATAAAGCATATCTGTAAGGGTGTATTACAATACTGACTATATTAGTATGAATGTCAATACCGATTATAATAGTATGAATGTCAATACTGACTTATAGTATGAATGTCAATACTGACTATAATAGTATGAATGTCAATACTGACTATAATAGTATGAATGTCAACACTGAATATAAGAGTATGAATGTCAATACTGACTATAATAGTATGAATGTCAACACTGACTATTATAGTATGAATGTCAACACTGACTATAATAGTATGAATGTCAACACTGAATATAAGAGTATGAATGTCAATACTGACAACAATAGTATGAATTTAAATACTGACTATAAAAGTATGAATGTCAACACTGACTATAATAGTATGAATGTCAACACTGACTATAATAGTATGAATGTCAATACTGACTATAATAGTATGAATGTCAATACTGACTATAATAGTATGAATGTCAATACTGACTATAATAGTATGAGCGTCAATACTGACTTTAATAGTATGAATGTCAATACTGACTATAATAGTATGAATGTCAATACTGACTATTATAGCATGAATGTCAATACCGACTATAAGAGTATGAATGTCAACACTGACTATAAGAGTATGAATGTCAATACTGACTATAAGAGTATGAATGTCAATTCTAACTATAATAGTTTGAATGTCAACACTGACTATAAGAGTATGAATGTCAATACTAACTATAATAGTATGAATGTCAATACCGACTATAAGAGTATGAATGTCAACACTGACTATAATAGTATAAATGTCAATACTGACTATAAGAGTATGAATGTCAATACTGACTATAATAGTATGAATGTCAATACTGACTATAATAGTATGAATGTCAATACTGACTATAATAGTATGAGCGTCAATACTGACTTTAATAGTATGAATGTCAATACTGACTATAATAGTATGAATGTCAATACTGACTATTATAGCATGAATGTCAATACCGACTATAAGAGTATGAATGTCAACACTGACTATAAGAGTATGAATGTCAATACTGACTATAAGAGTATGAATGTCAATTCTAACTATAATAGTTTGAATGTCAACACTGACTATAAGAGTATGAATGTCAATACTAACTATAATAGTATGAATGTCAATACCGACTATAAGAGTATGAATGTCAACACTGACTATAATAGTATAAATGTCAATACTGACTATAAGAGTATGAATGTCAATACTGATTATAATAGTATGAATGTCAATACTGACTAAAATAGTATGAATGTCACTACTGACTATACTAGTATGAATGTCAATTCTTACTATCATAGTATGAATGTCAATACTGACTATAATAGTATGAATGTCAATACTGACTATAATAGTATAAATGTCAGTACTGACTATAGTAGTATGCATGACAATACTGACTATAATAGTATGAATGTCAATTCTGACTATAATAGTATGAATGTCAATTCTGACTATAATAGTATGAATGTCAATTCTAACTATAATAGTATGAATGTCAATACTGACTATAATTGTATGAAATGTCAATACTCGTTATAATAGTATGAATGTCAATACTGACTATAATGGTATGAATGACAAACTAAATGTTATTGACGGGAACTTAATTGCTGCTGATATGGATACCCATGAATTTAGCATGTTTTGGACTAAATCAATAGCTGATCTGATGACAAAATATAATAAAACTATAAAAATCCTACCTTATGATAAGCCATAGATAAAATGAATATCAATAAAAGGCTAACGATAAGACAAAAAAATTGGATACATAAGAAAGCTAGACATACTGACAAAATGGAGCATTGGAATACATATAAATAAATGAGCAATGATGATAATAATCTGGTAAATTCATAACTAACTTCAACGATACAACTGAACCAATTCCACCATTTAATGTTAATAATACACTGATTAAATATTCAACTGATAAAGCTAAAGCCCTTCATGAATATCTTATTCTATAGCCACAACAGTATACATACTTGCTGAACTTCCACCATATTTATCATATCTGGTTATTTAAAGTATTTTACTATCGTTTTCCCTTTCAATTTTGTAGATAAGATTTTGTCATGCAGGATGGTCTAGATCTGTTGTTGAGAAAACATCAAAATGCTAGTCATGTTTACGTTAATGATACATCTACCAAGTTCTCGATGTAACGACACTTTTCATTGGTAACTTATCATACATTGTATTTTTGTAACTAAATGATTAACTACACCTTAGCAGCAGCATTGTATCGGGAACAATTAGCTTTAGATTAAAAAAGTGATTTTTCAGACTCCTGAGGAATTATAACTTCATGTTCTGAGCAGGAGTACTTCAAGGAGATCCAGTTTAGCCAAACCAGACCCTAGGGAGCCGGACCATCATTTTCAATACTCTGACTGCGAATTTGCATTGTTATTAACGTTTTTGTAAAACATGAAAAATCGCTGCTTGGGCCGACCATATTGGCTTTTTAGCCTTGGAGTTGTCCCCCTCATTTACGTATGTTTTATCCAAAGCATGTTAAAGGGATTTCAATTAGTCCTTGTGAGTTACAGAAAGATAAATAAGACTGATAAAATTGCATAAACGCACCGTTAATAGCTACATATGGGAAAAATAAACATATTAGACAAAATCGCAGCTCTACATATTTTTATATCCCAAGGGCGCTAGGTTTGGGAAGCTAGACTGCTATCTGCTGCCATTATTGACCAATTCGCCTGCCCTCTTACTTTACTTTTTTCATTGAAAGGATGGAATGATGACTAAAAGCATTATTACATTAAACATTAAACCTCAATACTTGCTTAAAACTATGATTTGATGTTTATTTCCAAATGACATAACTTAATTATTAAACCACTTCTAACGTGAAACATAAATCATTATTGTTATTCAGACCGTTTTAAAAATCGATATTTTGACCTTGAGGTAGAAAAAAACATAATAATACAGTAATATCATCTATACACATCGTGTAAATAGCTATATGAATTTAAAACTAGAAACAATACAATAACCACAGCAACTCTTATGATCTGTAGCAATCTTTATGATGCGTTTTTCTCCTTTTAAATTTTTCCCGTTCTCCTATCTGTATATTTCACTTTAAGTGATTTTGTCCTTTGTGTTAAAGTGATACGACCAGACCCAATGTAATGTTATGAATTAAAAGCTGTAAACACTGAATAGTACTAAAGTAACTTATTTACAACCAATCAAAAACGTTTTTATCTGATTCCTGCATAGAAAGCCGAAGCATTTCGGCTCATATGCAGATTAAGCGACGGTAAATGCGTGTACAACGTTAAGGTTTTTCCTCATCTTCCCAAATAATGACATATTTGTAAGTGTTTTTTCAAATGGCGCACAGCTTTTTTTTGTCATAAAAGCAAAATACTGAATGCGTTTATCGCTCCCATTTTATGAGCAACTAAGCGTAATATTCCAGGCGTTGATAAAGTCAAGTTTCTCAAAAAGATGCTTCATAAGCATCTCTTGTTGGTAAGGTCTTAATCGTTAGTTAATACATAAAAAATAATCTTGCTGTATTGGCATAAAATCAGTGAACAGTATAAAATAACGAATTTTGACAAGAGGTTGGAGTATGTGGAAAACATCGTGACTATATCCTCATTATTTTCAGTATCAGCATAATAACGTTATATCCACCCAAGGGCTGCTTCGGCTCGAGTGCTGCGATTTTCCTGAGGGTTGATACTAAGGATGGTATGAAAATATATACGATAGGTTATTTGTTACATTTGTCATAAATATATATATCAGAAAGAGGAACTAACATTAAAAAGATTTAATCCCAAAACAGAAAGATAGTCTATTTTTTCTTTTGCTCCTTTTGCACTTTACAATCAGAAGTTTTAATAAGATCAATGATTTTCTCTATTATGCTCTAAACATTAGTAACGTTCCATTGTTTTTCGTCTGACTACGAGTTTCGATTGCTCAAAGGGTATCTCTGATGCTGATTATACGGGCCATTCTTTTCTGTTTGCATTAGGCCTATTTGTCTTTCTTACACATCGTTTCGTGTCTTTTTCCTATGTCCTAAGTACGCGTACGTCTCGTAAATACTTCTGTGTCAATTCAATAGGCAGCAGTACTCGGAGTTGCCTGATAGTCAACAGCGGCTTCAAATACACTTAAATCTTTGTCTATCCACTCATTTTGTTCTGTCCTATTTGCTGATACTGTAATATCATATTAGGATACAAATGCAATATCAGGAATAACAGGAAATGTATTGTTTTCTCCCTTCATTGAAATGTTTTACGAGCTTCTTTGTTTAATGCCATCTACCGATTTGTTATGATTAATTTGTATCCGTTTGATTTTGGATTTATAAACTTTGAAACGCATGGTTC
>JAULCA010436320.1:0-23194 GCA_032360845.1 Crassadoma gigantea | reverse complement strand
TTGTATGAATTTATTTATTTGCTGTGTATATGGTTCCAACTGAGCGCTGTTTAGAGATTGATTGATGATTTTGCTGTACGTCATATTTCTCCATTTCGATAGTCAATTTATCAAAAAGTTCAAATTATGCATTTCTTTGAGTTCCTTAATAAAGAATTAAAAAACACGTAGCAAGTACCATCCCCGGTTATCAATCACTGTGATGGAACTGAATCGATTGTTATGTCACATGCATTTTTATTACACTTCGCCCACCTCTAAGGAGTAACGCATTAAAATTTAAAATGACAATGAATTAATCTTTAAAAATTAAAAAATCACTTTTAAATTCCTTATTTTAAATTAAGATCACGTGACCGCTCTGTCAAACTTTAAGATAAAACAAGGGAATGTGCACGAATGAAATATAAATTAATAATAATTACAAAAAGTCATAAATCAAAGATAAATACTAAAATACATAAATCAATAATAGGTACAAAAATAGGTTTAGTTAACGAGTTCACAACTGAATCATAATGAATATTTAAGAGATACTGGAACATTCAGAAAACAGGCGTTCTCTTGATCAATAAATCATATATATTTGTTTTATATAGTTGCACGTCCTTTATACTTCTAAGGTTAATAACGGACTTGTCCCATGAGTGTGATGTTTGCATGCTTGTGTGTTGCATGCTGAATGTAGCATTTGATGCATTTGCGACCTGATACCGACTGTTTAGTTTAGTTTGGTTTAGTATTGTTTAACGTCCTGTCAACAGCCATGTCATGTAAGGCCGGCCTCCCATGTTTGCAAAGATGCATGTGTATAGTGTATGCATATGTGTTTTGGGAGGCTGCGATATGTTTGTGTATTGTCTCTTGTGATAGCGCGGAACTGATGCCGACTTTATAGTGCTACCTCACTGAAACATACTGCCGAAGACAACTAGCTGGACATCCCACCCGGTCACATTATACTGGCTGTAGAACTTTACCTCACTGACATACAACGACGAAGGCATCCGGCATAGTATTCAACACGATGACGTCATACTGACAACGAGTAAACAAGTGGTCCCGATTATCACAATGTTGAACATTAAGCAGGGAAAACTGCCATCTGGAGGATAGAATCCATTCCATTCCTTTCATGGACGAACATTCAACACCAGGGCAAAACCTGAGGCATTGTCAAGTAAAGTGATTGGACACAAGTGTTTAGTCAGGAAGTAGAGAGATAGTTTGAAACTTTCAAATTCATATAATTTTGCAAGATGTTGCCACATTTGCCATCTGCAAGCTTGCATTAGGTAACTTAATTTATATACCTTTCTCAAACCTCAAACATGCAGAGTTGTCAATAAGGTAGCCAGCGCTTTCTACAAGAAACCTTATTTGTTCATCATTCATATAATAGCATTAAGTCCTGCCCATTTTTTTGTTTTTGTTTTGTTATGCCGGGGGAATGATTTCTGCCATCTTCTACATAACACCTAATGTGTAGAAAAACAACAGTACAAGGTCAGAGGGAAAAAGGGATTTACTGTCACAAAAAATATTCGGAAGCCGAGATTTCATATGTAAAACAGGATATAAATAAGATGGCGAACGCTTATGTTTTAGAACATAAACGAATATGTAAAAAGAAGTTTTACCAATTCTTACAACGATGTTTTTAATGTCAAACTATCGGGTGAGATAACAAGGGACATATCTCCACATTAGGTACGATTTGTCTTTAATACACGAACAATAGGGAATGGTCTACTGTAAAATGAAATAGAAAAATATATTAACCACATCGTCAACACTAAAGGTTTAAGGGACGATAACTGAATTACATTGGAACAATTGTAAGAAGATAAATTGTCATCTTGCATTTTAATGGAAAGGTTTTAATATCTGTTTCTGGTTCGATATCAATCACACTGTTTCTGGTTGTTATAAACAGATGTTATAATGTATTAAGTTAAATAGTTTACATTTGACTTTTCCAGCGAATCGCATGTACATGATATACGGAGCTACTGGTTTTGTTTTGACATGAATAAAATGCAAAACATTACATTGTTCTGAAAACAACTCTCCATGTGGTTATTGTTTAAGCATATTTTTAAGAGAGGATAATATTTTTCGCGGTTATCTTTTTATAATTTGACAAATATGTTCCCCTTTTGTGTTAAAAATCGTTTCTAATCTTACAATTAAGCATGTACGAAGTCATATCAAACCATTGGTCCACCAACATTTTTAATTTTGGAAGCTTACTACAGGATGACTACCTCACACGCTATACAAAGGTAATATATTATATGATTAAGACTTTTTGTGTTTTTACCTTTCATAACGAGAAAATGTAATGGCAATCGATATATTTATATATTTACATTACAGCTGCAATCCACTCTATAGAAATTACATGCAGAAAATGCTCTTCATTTGAATATAAAAACAAATAATCTCTCTCACGTGCTCTACTTCTGAAGTCATCTATTAACCTTGCTTCGCTTCGGATAGCATGGAGAAACGTTCAAATGACAACGGTTAATTATTGGCGACAATATTATTTAAACAAGGCTGTACCACAATAGTCGTTTAAAGCACGTTACATATACGTTCTTTAGTAAAAATTTAAATATATAGATTGAATGCCGTTTTCTAAATGTTCATACCTGTATGAAAATTAAAAAAAAAACTCCTTTCAATCCTTATATATAGCTGCTGTCCTCAGATGTACTGTTATTTATCTGTTCCGCTAGAAAACTTAATTAAAACAAATGAAATATTTTGCCGCCTCATAGCTGGAATAAATTTTGTAACCTTGTAGATGGAACACATTTTGTTACTTTGCAGCTAAAATTAATTTTGTGACTTTGTAACACTGAATCAATTTTGCGATTTTGTAGCTGGAATTAATTTTGTGGCTTAGAAGCTGGAATTAATTTCGAAAACTTGTAATTCATAACATTATAAAAGGTTATATCCACCTTTCGCCTTTTGCAATTTTCAAGACATATTTCAGAACACTTTGGACTTTGGTTATCGATACTATGGCCTATTATGATGATTTCTAAGAGGAGGCAATTACAAGATATATGTTGCGTTTAAATGTAGATCTTTTAAGCTCTCTTTATTGACTGTCTGTTCAATGAGCTTCTTTATTTCGTATAATTTATCATTATTTGTAGTAGTAATACAATATGAGTTTACATCAAGCGAATGAAGATTGATTTTCTCCGAGGAGGAAAGGTTGGAACGTCTTAATTATCGGTGATATGTTACATGCTTATGATTGATGAGCTGACGGCAAATGGTATTTGTGCTTAATACATACCGATAAAGGTGGGAGGCCTACTTTAAATAATTCACGCTTAATATTTCATAATGGACTATACAAACCTTTGAATAAATAGAGTTCAAAAGTATCTTTAGGGGTGAAGGACCCAATGTTTCGGTGGACCTTAATGAATAAGACTGATTTTTTCCTATGGAAATAAGGTATAGGGTTTACTTATCCTGGAACGTGAAAAACGGCGACATGTGGTTTATTTATTTTTATTTTTTTGTTGCTTTTGCATAGATAAAATAGAATGGAGTGATTGTTTTTCAAATATTCGATACGGTTTTTACAACAGGATGTATTCTACAAACAAGTATTTCTTCTCTTCTTTTAATTATTTTTGTTTCGATTTTTTCATGTGGATTTTTACATTATTTGGCGCATGGAAAAAAACTTGTTTGAACCTCCGACATGCAAAGTGGTGGTTTAATGTTTTCTGTTTTGTCCAGCCCCTTTGTCACAGTCCTATGGTTTTGACATCATCAGCAGCCATATTTTGTACCATAACACTTCACTGGTGTGTTAACTTGGGGAATGTACGTCAATGATGAATGTTCAAGGTCAAATATATAATGATTTTACAGAAAAAACTTTCATGGTCACTCCAGCAAATATATCTCTGGATAGATTCTCATGAGACTTCAATCACTTATGCCTTTGACAATTTTTATTTCAATAACAGTTATTATTGGCCCAAAGTCAAGATCAATATTACTTAAAATATAATATACGGAACGCTTTAGATTATGCCCAGTGAGACGATGAAGGTAATACGTACATCGCTTTATTTTATCTTTAAACAAGACACTATACTCAGTTTTAAGTGAGTACCTGGTTGGGCAGTGCTAGAATTGTAGAATGCTAGCTGTGAGCGCCGAAATGACAGCACCGACTGTAAGATTTCTCAAACAGAAGGCGACATCAGTGCATGGAAAACAAGTTTGCCGAACAAATGTTTAATATTTGGATCAGGTTATGTAAGACAAGATGGAACTACATATTTAACTATGAACTACGTGTTTGCAGCTATGTGACTTATTTATTTGATAATATGTTTTGTAATGCTCACATTGCAAAAACAGGTTACTGCTTTTCTTAAGATCAAAATTAGGTGTTATTATTTATGCAGTGTATAAAATAACATATATATTAACACAGAACAATGCTAACAATTTATATATCGTATATATAGGTAAAATTTTAATATATTACAAATTAGGAGAAAGCCGCAATCCTATTTTCAAGTTCAAGTTCACTTCATCAATCTTTCATATAATGGAATCTCAATCAGTTATCATACTTATGTACTGATATAAGGTCACAGGAGAGTCATATGATATATCTTTATTCTATCCATATTTGCATTTAAGGATCAATTTGACAGAATTGGTCTGGAGTATCCTCAGGCCAACGGCACTCAATTATGTATAAACAGTGGGTGTGGTTTCCCTGCGGGCAAAACAGGCGGACCAATTTAGTCTGGAGCAACCTTTAGTCAGGGAAACTTAATTTTGTACAAACGGAGGATATGGCTGCGGGGGGCAGTGGCATGGGGCCCAAAAGGGGAAAAAGAGGGGGAAACTTAAAATCTATCTACAACAGGAATTAAGGGATTTTATCCAAATTTGGTCTGGAGTATCCTTTGGCCAAGGGGATTCAATTATGTATAAATAGTATGTTTGGAACCATTGGGGCAAAGGGGCGAGCCCAATAGGGGAAATAAAGGTTAAACCATTTCAATTCTTTTCGTTTTCTTCCTTATGTCTCTATTGACAATATCTCACTTTTGGCTTTAATTTGAGCGTTCGCCTTTGTGAGGAAGGCTTTAAGTTCTGTCCCCTGGCCGATGTATACCGAGATATAAGTCTGTTAAAATAGTGGTTTCTACTCCTTGCTTCACGCTTAGCAATTTAAGAGATGGAGGAGTGGTTCGCCCGTTGTCAGTAAAATGTGACCGGTTAGGGCGTCCTGCATGGTGTCTAGGGCAGTATATTTCAGTGAGCTAGCAATAAAGCCGACATTAGTTCCGCGCTTTAAGCAGGAATCAAACACGAACATATCACAGCCTCCAAACACACCCACGCATACAATACACGTATGCATCTTGCACACATGGAAGGTTGTCCTTAAATGTCCATAGCAGTTGATAGGACGTTTAACAATACTCAAACTAATTAAACCCCTTCTGTACCATTTGAACGATTCTATCCAAAATTGGCCTGGATAATCCTTTGTATAAAGGAACTAACTTTCGTTTAAACGGAAAAAGTAGCGGCAAGCCCCTTTTGTTACAAGGAGGCGGGCCTCAAAAGGGGAGCTTGAAGTTTAAATCTTTAATATGATTCTCATTCCGTACGTTCGGAGGGATTTTATCCGTATTTGGCCTTTGTCAAATGGGACTTACTTTTGCATAAACGGAGATGGTTACCCAGTGTTGCAATGGGGGCAGATTGCGTCGGTCCCCTCAATATCCACCAAGTAACACTCGATTCCACAGGGTGTCCACAATAGTCGCCTTTTACTATATACATGCAGTGAAATAAAGCAGGTCTGTTCTGGTTTCTGCAATGTGCTCTAAACAGAAGACAAGGAAGCACACATCCGACATTCACGGTAATGGAATGTTTTATAAACACAATAAATATATTATGTAAAATACTCAAATGAATCAAGGATAGCAGATGAAATATCACTGAACATTAATTTCATGCAAATTCAAGCTCTTACAGCATGCTATCATCATATTTAGAAAAATATATATCAAACGGTGTCATTAACGTGTTTGTCGATATATCTAGCATTGCAAGGGTCGTCAATGCAACAGAACATTCGTACTTTTAAAAAAAACGCATCGATGTTTTTCAATGTGTTGTTTTGCCCCCGTTTTATCTATCTGTTTTCGAATTAATACGTTTATGATAGTTGTTGATAACTTTTGTCTCTCACACTTGTAAATAAATATTGCAAACATCCGAAAATCAGCGGCGGAAAATGTTTACATAGCTAAATCTCTAAAACAAGAAAGATTATAAAATAGATATACTAAAATAGGTATGTAGAATGTTGCACATGGCAAAAAGCATGGCGTTGCGAGAAGGAAAAGTGTAAAACTGTAAACAATAATCTGAAGTACACAGATTGAGAATATAACACTAACAGTTGTGGCGATAACGATTCCACACAGCCATTTGAAACACGTTGAATTACAGATACAAATCGGATCATAAAAGCTCTTTAACGGCCTCGGTAGGACACAGGGAAAGGTTTTCTTATTGACACAATTCGTGTTAGAGTAATAGCAATAGAGCGGGTCATGAATCTAATCCATGATAATCATAGCTATAAAAAGCTCGGGATAAAACTAATGCTTGGTAATTTGATTGATTCATTTCCTTGTATAGTTGTGGCATATAAGTGGTACAGTTATAATATAAATTATATATGAAAAACGTCATGGAGCGTCCCAAATTAGTTACTACATCAATCAAGTAATATGATAATGTACTAAGGTTAAAATTTAAAAAACGCAACGATGGTATTCAAGGTAAATCGAATATCTATGTTATGGCATGGTTCAGTTGGTGGGTTTGACCTAATAACACACAAGGCGGCAGTAACTCGATACGTTTACGCGCGTGCTGGAGGAGGTATGTTGATTAATTTTTCTCTTACGACAACATAGGCCTTTACAAGCATGTACGTCTGTAAGCTTCATTAGAGATATGATAAAGAACGGAATTTCAAATTGATTGCTGTTTTATTATTATCATTATTCTATTTTTGAGATACGAGTTCAAAATATGTAATTCAACTCATAATCAAAATTATAATTACAACAATCAGGTCAAGTTCAACCACGATTTATTGGAAATAATTTGAGTTAGTGGAACACATTAACTGTCACATTTCTCTGACACATTATTGCTATATGGCAATAACTATAACCTCATCAATTCTCACTTTAAACAGAATATAACTAATATGTAATAAATAAGATGATGCTTGCCGACTACATCATTTTCAAATGAATGTAGTATACCAGGTAATCATAATTACTCATACTTGCACGAATTTAACCACGCAGAGAATATTAATGTTGAAGATAAACTAGAGACTCAAGTGGTCGGGCAGATGGCCCGATACCTTTGTCCGACCGATAGGTACAGTTACTAGGCCCATGTACACACTCAGTTATTCAAGTCAACTTAATGTTGCAGAGCACTATCACACAGGGGTATATTGATAATAAAAAGTAATTTCATGTAACTTATTGTCTAGTTAGTATGACGTCGACGGTGTAAATGTACCACCCAGTAGCAGCGTCAGTTGTTGTCTTGAGACCAACACTTGTTTGATCTGTCGAATGAGTTGTTCCTAACAAAATGTCATGACCCGATCAAACAAGTCGGTGTGGGGTACGTTTCACCGGGGATTGCGCATTTGTAACGTTGTACGATGAGGACGAAATCGTACTAGTTTCATTGTTAGATGTACTGTTTTGATGCATTAGTTCCGTTAGGCTTGCAATTATGATTTCACTTGCTTGGATATTTTTTGATTCATTCGGAGCTATAACGGAGCTATTGTACTTAACGGACATTGCACGTTCGTTTGACTGAGACTGCGAACCTGTTGTATTTGATACTGTTTCATTCGTTGCAGTTGTATTATTTTGTCTTGTTTTATTTGAAGTAATGTTGGACAAGAAAATAGAATATGTTGGAATTCGCTCTATGTGTGGCATACTATATTGTAAATGTGTTGGAGTCTTTTGATGTTTTGGAAGCACTGGAATGCTGCTCATTGAGGCGGGAGGGTTGGTGGCCACTGTCTGTTGTATATTTGTAGTATGCTGTAGAGTCGAGTTTTCAGCCAATGAAGGATTGACATTAGTAATCGGTGTCAAAGTTGCTTCTAGTTGTGTAACCGTCGTTGCTAGTGCTTTGCTGCTGGGGGATATTTTGGTCACTATAGGAGACATATTCAGTGGCACTTTCTTTATATTAAGTACTTCCGGTTTCAAAACGTTAGGTATATTTAGCGACTGACTACGAGCGGTTATTGGAGCTTCACCATATGAAGTGGTCTGTGAAATATCAGCCACATTTCCACCAGCACTGGTGTTTTTACCTGGTGGAACAACGGTTAATGTGTTATTGAATATATCAATCAGGCTGTCGATATACACTGGATCTACAGGGCCGTGATTCATAGATGATTGCAGAATGTTTTCCAAATGCCAGGGTTTTAGCGACGTCTGCATTGAGTGAGGACCTGCTGATGGGCTATCAGGGTGAACATTACTGTTCATTAAACCAATTGCTGTTTCGACATTAGCACTTAATTGAGGTGGAATCGTTTGTTCATGTTGTTGAGGGAAATCAGTAAGATGTTTGAAAGGGTCCAACAAGTTATTCCGCAAAGTTTGATCAGCTAAAGGATGGACACTTTTTAGTGTATTCTGATTCTGGGCTGATGGTGTGTTAAGTGTTTTGCTTGTTCCATGAAATTGCAAACCCACATTATTTACTGCGGATGGACCGGGTATGACCTGCTCGATTCCAACCACGACATTAGTCTGATTATTATGTTGTCCGGATTTGTACGTCGTATTTTGAATTGTCTCTATTTGAGATGGTTTCTTTTGTTGTTGACTATTTAAGACATTATGACTTTGCTTATTTATGAAGTCACTGTTGTTATTGTCGGTCATTATTTTAAAAAGTATGTTATTATTTGGATCTGAACGGATAGAAACATGCGTGCCTGGTTTCACTTTTATTATGTGTTTATGGTTTAGTTTTACATATTGATCAAATAGGCTAGTTGGTGTATCTTGACGGTGTTTCCCACGGCTTTGTAACACATTATGATGTGGAATTTGCCCTTGTTTATATTTAGCTGAACTATCTTGCTGATTAGATAGTACTTGTACCTGTTGTTTTAGTTGCGATTTGCCATTTTGTGTAGCCAGAAAAATGTTTTCTTGTGGTAGCCACTGGAAGTTTGTCTTTTGTTTTGGCAATTTATATTTGTGATCGGGCGGCCGTTGGTTCGAAAGCAGGTTATTTTGTTGTTGCTGCGTCGATTGAAAAACATAATTCTGTGTTGGTGACGATTTAAAGTCAGTTTTTTGCTGTTGTTGTTGTTGTTGTGACGAATGTAATATTGTCTGATGTTGTAACGATTGTAGGTCTGTTTTTTGTTTTTGTGGTGGTGATTGAAAGACATTATTCTGTTGTTGTATTGATAGTAAATCTGTTTTTAGATGTTGTTGCGGCGTCTGAAAGGTCTTAGTCTGTTGTTGTAACGATTGTAAGGCGGTTTTGTGTTGTTGTGGCGATTGAACGACATTATTGTGTTGTTGAAACAATTGTAGACCTATTTTTTGTTGTTGTTGCGGCGCGTGAAATATTGTCTGATGTTGTAACGATTGTAGGTCTGTTTCTTGTTGTTGTGATGGTGATTGAAAGATATTATTATGTTGCTGTAACGATAGTAAGTCTGTTTTTAGTCGTTGTTGCGGTGCCTGAAAGGTTTTAGTCTGTTGTTGTAACGATTGTAGGTCGGTTTTGTGTAGTGGTGGTGATTGAAAGACATTATTCTGTTGTTGTAACGAGTGTAGGTCGGTTTTGTGTTGTGGTGGTGGTTGAAAAACATTATTCGGTTGTTGTAACGATAGTATGTCTGTTTTTAGTTGTTGTTGTTGCGGCGCCTGAAATATTTTCTGATGTTGTCGCGATTGTAGGTCTGTTTTTTGTTGTTGTGGTGGTGATTGAAAGATATCATTCTGTTGCTGTAACGATAGTAAGTCTGTTTTTAGTTGTTGTTGCGGCGCCTGAAAGGTCTTAGTCTGTTGTTGTAACGATTGTAGGACTGTTTGGTGTTGTTGTTGTGGCGACTGAATGTTATTCCATTGTTGGATAGATTGTGTGCCGTTTTGTTGTTGTGGCGACTGAAAGACATTATTCTGTTGTTGTAACGATTGTAAGTGTGGTTGTTGTTGTTGTTTTTGCGACTGAATGATATTCCGTTGTTGTAACGATTGAAAGTGTGGTTTTTGTTGTTGTTTTTGCGACTGAATGATATTCCGTTGTTGTAACGATTGTAAGTCAGTTGTTTGTTGATTGTGATAGTGAATATCAATGTTCCGTGGAGACGGTAACATATTTTCCTGTGGTATCAATAGAATGTTACTATTTTGTTGTTTTGGTGATTGGAAAGTGTTATTTAATAATTTTGTTGGTTGCAAGCTTTTTTGTTGCAGTTCTACCGAATAAAGTGCATTTACTGGTTCCTGCAAAGATTTAATATCAGTATTCATTTGTGGCGGTTTGAGGTCAATATTTTGTCGCTTTAGTTGAAATATGTCGGCTTGTACAGATGGAAAGATATTTCCATGCGGTATCACCTGAACGTTACTCTTTTCTTGCTGTGAAGTTAAGAAGTTGTGCTTGACCTGTTCTAGCGTTTGGATGTTATTATTTTCATTTTGGAAATGTGACGATTGTAGGTTATTGTGTTGCTGTGTCAAAAGTGAGTTATACTTCTGTGGTTGTGGTGATGGAGACATGCTATTTAAATGTTGCTGTGATTGAGGATCAATAATTGGATGCTTTAACGCTTTAAAGGCAGTATTTTGTGGTGTAGGAGAATTCAGGTTATAGTTTTGTTGTCGAGATACAAACATATTTGGCTTTTGTTCCTGGCGAGGTTGTGCTGCCAATACGTTTTGTATAACTTTAGGGGAGTTTTCTATCAACTGTTGTTTTCTCAGAGTTGTTGGATGTCGGTTATTTTGTTCCCCCACAGTATGTTTTACCTGACGTCGGTAAATATCATGTGACTGTTGGTGATGTGGCACTTCATTAAGTGATGAATGCTGAATCGTAGGTGGATGTGTTTGCCATGTTGATTGTTGAGTCCTTCGTTCAGACGGTACTTGTTTAGTATGTGATGGAGAAGATACCTGGTTATTTTCGTGTATAACATGATGCTGTTGTTGCGCTTTGGAACCTAAATTTGTCATTGCCATACCAACCGTTTGAAGTGTCATGGGCGAAATTTCTTCATTCACCTTTTTGTGATCTGCAAGTAGAAACAAATCATTTCCGGATGACGCCAACATTTCTCTGTTTTGAATGTTCGCGTCGATAAACTGCTGACGCCGATTCGACCTGTTGTCATATTGACTTGGATCAGGCGAATGTCGAGTCCTCGACAGTAAATTTCCTACGGCCGTACCCAACACATGAAGTGCTGAAGGTAAAAGAATTTTGTTCATCCTGTTGCGATTTTCAAGGTTTGAAAACACATCTCTGACAGGTATTGATGTCTTACTATTAACATTATTTGCATCCAATCTCTGTTGTCCAGCCATACTGTCAGATTGAACTTGGTTAGCTCTTTGACTGTAGGATGAAGGTTTATTTTCTAAAACATAATTATCTGTCTTCCCACGATAACTGTGATAAGGCTGATGTACAGCATCTCTGGTTACAAAATTATCTGTCGGCACAAAGCGCTGCTGATGGCGTGCTGGGGATGAAGCAGACAGTTTATGTGTAGTTTGAGAAGCTTGTTGAAAACGTTGTGGCTGGTTGTCTAATTGTGTGAAGTAAGGTTTAGCTTCGCTGATGACTTCGTGTCTAAAATTATCGTGCTTCGAATGAAAACGCTCACCTCTTGGATAAGAGGGTAAATGAGGATACCATTCTCTGGTATTTTCCTCGATTGTTGGAAGAATGGGTAATCTCCCCTTATATATTTCTTGATCAGGATATACGACGCTTGTATGAAGATGTCGTAATCGTTTGACATCCGGTTGGCCTGGTGGATCATTTGACAGATCATACATCTGTAAAGGTTTTGTTCCCGATTCTGACCCGTGTCGTGAGGAAGCTGCCAAAGGATTATCGTACAGTACAGCAGGATTATCGAAATGTCGACTTGTTGCTTGTGTTCTTGGTAAGTCAATTCCTAGATTATTCCCGTTTAAAAAAGTGTCCTGGATGTTTGACCTTAGCGACGGGGTCAGGAGTTGACTTTGTATGTTACTTCGTCGAACACCACGCGCGATGTTAGCCTGATATATGGTATCGACAAAGTTCTTCTGGTTTAAATTCCTGTCTGCATCTGTTACATAGGTATCCAATGGTCTAGCTTTAGAGACAGCGGTTTGTGTAGGATTTTGTCCATGGCTTGTTTCTGTTTCTAAGTGATGGTAAATAAGATGCCAGTTCCCATCAGCGTTGACCTTGTCCTTGGTGTTTGATCCCATCAGTCTGTTGCTACCTTTATATTCGTTTGCTGTTGCTGAGGAAAGTTCGCTGTTGAAACGATTTTGTGAACCTTTGTTATTGAATGTAGGCAAAGAATACAATGTTGTCGTCTTTTTACTGAAGACTGGGATCTCCCGTGGACATACCTGTAGCATAAATACACAGTATTGATAAACATAAACTTAAATATATTTACTACTAACAGTAAAAGTGGAAATGATCGCGGAATTAATAACATTCGCATATTTTTGCGTTGAGTAAATTGGCTTGAAATTATTAAGACAAGACTATTTTTAATGAAACATTTTGAATATATATATATAAAATATGTTTATCGCAGAACCATTATTAAAGTTAAAATATCCCCTCCGCGAACAGTTTATAGAATCACAATGCGAACATATGCACACGCAAAAAACACCAACTTTGCAGAATCATATCGCTGAATTAAAGACTTTGATCGTTTAGGAAAATATATTTTCATGTAGCACACAAAGCATTTTAAAAATTTAACTTAATAAACGAACGTTTAATTATATCATGGGTCAGGTAAATGTTGAGTACTTGACAGTAAATTTCCTACGGCCGTACCCATTACATGAAGTGCTGAAGGCAAAAGTAACTTGTTCATCCTGTCGTGATTTTTAACTAAATACTATTCGAGGGTAACATTCGGCGACCTCCCGGATGCCTCCTTCGGCCCTTACCGAGATCAAACTAATCTGGTGAGTCAACCATGTAACCCGGGAATAATCCCTAATTAATGCTAAAGAATATGACATATTTCACTATTGCATACTTTTTGTTTCTCTTAAGGTTTTAATTTTGTTCATGTTTGGAGAAAAACTGAATGATAGTAGAATCATATCAACATTTTGTCTAATGAAATAAAACCAATTATCAGTTTCATAGATTGACTAATTGATAGAGGTGTCAAAATTTATTAGATAATTAAGAAATAATTGATACAAAAAGAAACGAAAAAGCTATTATGTTAACTATACATACCACACATTCTATGCATTCTATTTAACCATAAAATGCTAGCTCAGGCTAATAAAAAAGCGGAGTATTATAGAGTAGGTGACACAAGAAACGTGGTCCCTTTAATTAATATGCACTTTGAATAGTTAATATAAAGTAGATGGCTAGGTATTTGATATAAATTCAAACAAGATGTGTTTTTTTTTAGTGGGAGTTTTTCAAAGACTTCAAATTTACAATGTCTGGTATTGAAAGAAGCATTATCAACTGTTATCCGGACGGCCAGGTTGCTCAGGCAATAATATACTCGACTTTCATCGTGGCGGCCGGGTCTTGCTTCTTTTACAGTTGTACAACAAATAAGTTTGATTTAATGATTCAACTGTTAACCAGTGACAAATACATGTCTTTAATGAAGAAAATCAATTTCATATTGTTAAACTGCGATTAATTATACTTCATGAGAAATCAGACAGCTGCATTGAATAAAAAATAAGGGAGGATAACATTTTACAGGTTTGACTTTTTTATTGTTAATCAAATTGATGTTTCGTTTAACATAATATCATGATATTTACTTTGCATTGATATTGAAAGGATATTGATGCGATATTTACGTGATATATCAGTGAAAGGTCGATTCGGTCACAAAGGTGACATTTTAAACAACATGACAGTCATTTCTTTTTTGACGAATATCGCCGCTATTACAACTTGCAGAACACACAAAATTGATATTAAGAACGTACCACCTATGCTTGTGAATAATTTACGTCGATGACGCTTAAATTTAATGCATCTAGAAAAAGAACGATGCTGTTGATATAACGATTATATAATCTAACATTAACACTCTATTTTATCTTTAAATCTTCGGTGTAGTGATGAATGGCGTTGCATCAGTTATTTTCAAAAGGGAGATATCCCTCCTGCAAGTCCGGTGTAATGGGCGCAGCAGACCAATGAAGTTTTGCTATATCCCTTACCAAAGGACACAAAGGAAAACATAAGATTCGGCGGTGGGGTTGGTAGTGAAGGGGTGGGGAGGTATTGGGTAGGATAGGGGTGGGCATATTTGTCACCTCTTACGACTACCTGCAGAGTAATAGAGCAGAATGGCTAAAGGCTTGTAACGCTCCTAATTGCGTAAAATATTTAAAAAAAAAATTCAAATGATTGATTTCTATGTATTTAATAAATAATTCATTATAATAGAAGCACAAAAAATAAAAGCAAAAGTAAAATGAGTAATGCATGCATCGGATACTAATACAGCTAACGTAAAAACCTGAACCAAAGGTCGTAAATCTATAGCTTCCTTCAACTTTAAACTAAGCGTCAGTTCCAGGAAAAAAAGATATACTGAATTAATTTTGGTATATTATATAATTATGGGTTTGAGTCATTCATCATAATTAGTGGCCTTTCGATAAAAATAACAACACAGTAGATAAACTAGAATTTACTATATTTTCTATGAACAGAAAAGTCAAATACATAAGTATTCATACTTGTTTTTCTTAAAATAAAAAATATGTTATTACGCCTTATCGGTAAATAGGTTGAACGCATTTTAAGCATTCGAACTCTTGTGAACTAAAAGGCTCAGATTCGGGAGCAACATGAAATCAGTTAATCATGGTAGATTGATCGATTGCACGTGGTTAACTCATCATCATAGGTACGAGAATGAAAAAAAAATAAAATAAAGAACGACTGTACATCTTCAAAACAAAATTACTTCGGGTTGCAAAGTTTAAAATTTAAATATGGAAAGAAGACGAACAAGTCTCTTCATATTTATGTTAATTTCCATTTTTTGCATGAATAACTCTAATGTTTGGTTTTGTTATGCTTTTATGGGAAATTCACTATCATGCAAACACAATTATTTATAAATAGAAATAAACATATTCAATAGACCGTAAGGGTTATTTTGAAATATATAAAATATTTGTTTTTATATAGACGCTATTTAAATTTGTATCAAAGGAAAATAAGACTTACCTTCGACGAAAGAATACAGAGAGATATAAATGTGAGGAATACGCAAGGATTTGTCCTAGGAAGCCCCATTTTCCCCCTCATCTGGCGCTATGATGTATCCGGGCGCCCGTCACCAGCTCATGACTGAGTGTTGTCACTGAAAAAAATCTTTTCGTTCAATATACTCATTATCTATTCACATAAAAACGTTCAAATCAATCTGGATTGTTTTGGCTGTGTATGCTATGAATATGAACCGGTTCATGATATGCATTTTATTCCGTTCTGTGTTCCATTTCAGTCCTTGCTGTTTGTTTTACGTGTCTATTTCCAATCAAGACTATGCCATTTATCAGTAATAATATGTTAGGCCCGCTGCATTATATTCACATATCGCTGTCAATTTACTGCTTCCTAGCTCCTTCTTAGTATTCTTATCGGCTTATCGGCTTATATTGAAACATCAGTTCCTAATGTGCGATTAAATAGCTATTTGTCCACATCACAGTCCCCGCTGCTATCGTCAGTTATACTGAAATAGGGTCAACAGTCTATATTGTTTGATGATCTAGTCTGTGGCTTCTCCTTAGTACAGGGAACTTGTTGAGGATGATTGATGTCGAAAAGAAAACATAAATATTTTGTACAGGACAGGTAATACATGTAAATTGTTATGGCCTAATTCTATATATGTAATTCAATGCATATTTATTAAACATATATGACAATAACGACCTGTATATCTCACTACAGAAATAGTTTTAAAAGGTTATTTTTGTATGAGGTTGAATACATTTTTCCGTCTGTATTTGATTAACATTATTTTTATCTCCATCATGACGAGTCCAAGTCAATTTTATTATTAATTTATAATTCAGTTCGTATTTCACGACCATGAAACACATAGGAGAATGATTAAAACATCGGCTCTTCCGAATTGGAGTTTTAACGACATCATGCCACTGCTATAAATAGAAGTTTTTTGTCATCGGTCTATTCATCTGTTTTGTTATCCAATTGTCGTGAAAACGCAACATCATGTTTACAATTATAACTTATGTATAAAAGTAGTTTTTCTTGCAGGTTCAGGAGGAAAAAACGCTGTTTCCAACTGCATATAAGTTTAGACGCAATTACTTTTCGGCTTCTGCAATACGAAGGTTCCGTACGGTGTCTTCTGCCAGCGGAGCATTGAAGAAACTTGTGTTGATATGCTGTCCAAATTGTGACACTTGGAATCTTTTCCTTCTTTTTCTCTTATATCACCTTTTACCGGCTGTCGCAAGGACATCGAACAGCTTTCTTGTCATCTATGTCACTCAGAAGCTTCACCTCTTTTCTAATTCAACATTAAAAACTGACTCTCTATTCATTTGTCTCCATTTATATCACTGTAATGTGTAAGGTGTGGCTGTCATGGTGCTATAATAGTTTCTTCTTTTGTTTTTTTATATATCGTATTCCTAATTTTGTAGCTCCAAGTCCACTTTATCTTTTTATTCATTTTCCATTTTCTTGTATCTGTTTACGTTTTTGCGAATACTAAATTTTGCGACTTTTTTCTTATATTTATTTGTTTTGCCCTTAGTTTTTCATTTTTTCTGAATAATTATTGTATTTGTTTTTGAATATTTGAAACTGTTGGAAGCGACGACAGAAAAAAAATAGGTTAATCGTATACGCAAAAATAAAATCTGATAAACATGGGGAATATGCTTGAGTTAACAAATGCTTATTCACTTCTTTTATGACATTTTCATATTGGGTATATCATGGATTAGCTTATAATTAAATAATATGTTTACACAAAAAACATGTTTGAAAAATATAAAGTGCATGCATTATATGCATAATACATACAATCACGTTCCCGCAGGTAACTTTTATATGTACCTGTTGGATGTAAGCTTCTGTTTTTGAAGAAAAAACCCTTTAACTCCTTTCACAACAAGTTCACCTTTGATAATGTCTGCTCCCCATTCCTTTGTCTGTATACTAATGGCTTAGCAACTGTTATGACCATAAAATATAACATATTTTCCCCGCAATTTTTGGAGTATGTGGTTTTTTTCTTTTTTTTATGCAAAAAAAATTCTTTCAATACATTACAAGAACTCAAATATATATTTCTTAAGAAAACAAGGTTGAAATGTTTACTCGGAGAAAACAATAATATCCTGGATTTTTAAACGATATTCTTATTTTTTTACGTCTGGTAAGGGAATCTTTATTGGATAACAGTCTTTTCTGAATACAGTAATATCAGTCATTTATGAATTTCGCCTTTCACCCTGTATCTCGAAACTGGTTTCTGCTCGTATAACAAACTGATTGGTTAAAGCACCAATCTCATTTGAATCAATTGGCAAGTAAAAACGCGACTGTCTAAAGAAGAGAGAAAATGAGTTATTGATTTGCTACAGGAATGTGATGCATAGTGAAACCGCAAAGCGCATCACTTCTAGGCCTTTCGTTACCGTCACATAATGTCATTGAGTTGTGATGACATAGTTCATCCATATAACATTGCCATTATAGATTCCTAAATTAATCATCTGATACCAAATTTAGCCTATTTTGACAAAGCATAACATTAAAGCCACAGCTACATTCTTAATAAAATTCTTTTATATATCAATGCGCGATGAATGTACCAGTCGACAAAGCGATCAGGAGCATAAGAAGTGATGAATGATGTAAGTATGTAGTTTTATAATAAGGAGTGCTACTCATATATAGAATGTTCAGAGCTGTTTTTGTTGTTTCTAGAGATAATAGACACTTGTTACTTCAACACAGCATTGTTTTTAACAAACTTTGGGAGATTTTGGTCTAGGATGCCTTAATCTCAGCCAAAATTCTATATATACATCGAAAACTCTTTCCCGCATGACATTAGCTTTTATAACACATTTCTAAAAATATATCAGCAATAGTTTTCTAAGTGAACACATTGATTAACTGTGCTCAGTAAACCACGGTGAAAAACAAGGCTTCTCAACACAAAATAACCACTCTTGAACGTTTACCAAAAAGTGGCATCTGTTTCCACAAAGGTGATTTTTGATGAAAAACGGAAATTTATTCTCGACTTATAAATCGAGAGTTAAGTGAAGTTAGGTCGTATCGGGGTTTTTTATGGTTTTGAGTTTCAAGGATTTAAAGGTTTGCACTCGCACTGCAAGTGTTCTGATTATTTGTTGTCGCTGTTATTTGGTATAGGAATGTCAAAACACATTATGATCGCACATAAAACAAAATAAATGCTAAGTCATAATAATTGTTTTATTGACAGATACGTCTTTACTCTCTTCGATTATCTTTGAAAAGTGAATATAGTTAGGTCGTATCTCATAGATACGGCCTTACTTTTATCACATAATGTTACTTTAAATATTTAAATTTTATAGATATAAGGGCGTAGAGGAAGTTTTTCTATAAATATTATTTTTTAATATATACCATAGCAATATTTAATTGAAAATATATGTATTTGAGGTATGAGTACCAATCATTGGGTATATAAAAGATTAAAAAGTTAACATAACATAATTAAAGGGAGTGTCGAAATACAAAGATTAAATTTAGAAATGACATGATCAAACATTCTAATACACTGTTTGATACATCCTCCATATTATAATAATAATATCACAGCACAAAGCGTACAAGGCTTTTTGGCTTTATACTGCATACCCGTATATCCCAAGGTATCAAACTTCAAAAGTACAGCTATTCAAATGATAAACAACAAAGTAACGATCGCAAAGTTTACACATCTGTGTATTGTTTCTGTAGTTTCTAAACAACTTTCTTCTTCCTAATGTCTCCCTTGACAATGCCTCACTTATAGCACCTGTGAGGAAGGCTTTGGGTTCTGTCCCCTGGCCGGGACATACCAAAGTCTTTATAAAAATGGTAGTTTATACTCCTGCTAAACGCTCAGCAATTTGAGAATAGAACGACTGGTTCACCCGTTGTCAGTATAATGTGACCTGCTGGGTGTCTTCGGCAGTATGTTTCAGTGAGGTAGCACTATAAAGTCAGCATCAGTTCCGCACTATCACAAGGAGACAATACACGAAAGTACCGCAGCCTCCCAAAACGCACACGCATTCACTACACGCATGCATCTTGCACGCAGGGGAGGCCGTCCTTAAATGACCGTAGCTGTTAATAGGACGTTAAACAAAGTAAAATCAAACCAAAACCAAAACTGTAGTTTGTACGTATATATTATACATTTCCAGGTGATAAAAGATTGCATAGTTTCGTTATCAATAGTGGATATAGCCACCAAACTGCTTAGCTATGCAGTATAGTCATATCTAGCAACTTTCATCTCCAAGAATTTACTTGCAGTATAGCCATATTTAATGAAAAGACTTTGAATACTCTTTTGCCTAGCTTGGATCCATTTGACTCGAAGCCAATGTATTCGCTGACCATAAGATGCCTCTTTTGTATTGGGACAGTGGGTATCTACCAGCCATTTGAAATCTTTGATGTATCAAAACTTCACAGAAACAACAGCATACATATTTCTGCGTCTGGCCATGGTCACAACAGTGTCCCATTGAGAGGGCACGACATCTTTGCCCTCTTCTTAGGTGTTTCAATTGTACAGTGTATGTAGTCAGATTCTATGCAAGAAGGACCCTTTTCGCAAAAAAAATATTTTGGTTGAGTTTTCAAAGCTGTGGTAGTTTGTTAATAAAATGAAGCAGTGAAGAAGCCAAAAATTTGTTTCGTTTTTATCCACCACAAGTGTCTGAGTAGAATATCAATTCATGTAAACGCGATGTTGAAGGGAATAACCGGGACTCGATGTGCAGGTCGAAATCTTATAGAAACCCCTTTGTGCTTGGGTTTCGTCCACATACAGCAGGTACCTTTTTATCAAGAGAATAAAACGACATGTTGTAGCATGATAGCTTCCTAATGTAATACCATTCTCCAACAAGGCCATATGGATTTCGTTCTTTATCCTTTGCCCTTTCTTCTCTGGACTAGAGTTTTATTTGTTGATGCTCGTCAATCGTCCTTTGCAGCTCCCATATGATTTCATTATGTCATTCAAAGTTGGTACAAATTGAACCTTGGTCCTTGTTCGGATGATAGAAGATGGCAATACTGTAATGGGTACATAACATATCTGTATATTTGATGTGGTTGGAATAATTATCTTTTTAGCTTTCTTGTATATTTCTCTGTTGACAAGTTTCTTTTCTGTATGGCGATCTGGGTGGTCGTCCATCTGTTGGATATACAAGCCATCAGCTTCGGCTATTTTTCTATTGTCTAGTAAACTTTCATCTGCTACGGCTTCTATCTTATTTTCTGGTAATCAGCCATCAGCTTTGCCTTCTATTCTTTTATCTTGAAATCCTCCATCATCTTCGGCTTCTATTTTATTTTCTGGTAATCCGCCATCATCTTCGGCTTCTATTCTATTTCATGGTAGTCTGCCATCAGCTTTGACTTCTATTCTATTTTCTGGAAATATATCATCAGCTTCAGCTTCAATTCAATGTTCTGCTTATCCGCTGCCATCTGTATTCACAGTTGGAATAATTTTATCCGACCAGTTTTACCACGGTCTTTTATTTCCATATTTGCTCACCTTTGCATGTAATTAAAAAAATAACTAAATAAAAAAGTAATGATTGCTGTGCTTAAACACACACTTTAAATAAGTTCGGTATTTAACAATATGTACAGGGCTCTTACGACATGTATGATTTATCTTTAATAACAATAACTACTATTCTAAATTTATGAAAATTACTTATTTAGCATAATTGTTGTAAGTTAGTTATAAACAATTCCGAAAAACAGTTTATACTGCATTAAGTTTAAAAAAAAAATATCAAACAAGTAATAAACACATAAAAATTAATAAGATAGTTAACAAATACATATATTATACGTACTGTCTCACAGGTATTTTAACACTGATATACTGTAATCCATCTTCTTTAAATGTATTGTCCACGTTAGAATCTTGCTGTACATGTAGCATACACATAAGAAACAAATATGTCCATTAGTGTTGAGAGTAGCCTTATTTTGATATATACCTGTGTACTTATGATAAAGCAATGCAGACCCTGTATCCCAACGTTGACAAGACAGTTGGACGCGAACGTATGTAATGATAGTTTTAATTATCATCTAGTTTGTTGCACACCTATCATTTTGCCATGACGGAATTCCTTAATGGCAGAAAAAAACAAATGGCGAAAAAGCTCATTAGTTTCACCAAACTGTTATATTTAATTATCAATGACTACTGCTTCATGAACCTGCTGTTATATGTGTTGAGGAAAGCGCGGTCATTGCAGTTACAGGAGTGTGATGTTTGCTGAAATAATGTCGTATATCTTAGATAAGCCCGTTCTACAGCCCATCGTATAGCCACTAGGCTAGTTACAGCCTTAATACAGTCGTCGACATTTCAGTCAAAACACGAAACGCCCTTATAAATTTTTTAAATATACTTATCAATACTTACCAGATTCCTTAGCTTTGCTCATGGATTGTACATATGATATTGGTGTTTCATAACTTACCATAAACAAAACAAAAAACCTAACAAACGGTTAATTTTGAGTCTTCACTCAGCTAACTTCATTCCACCCTCGACATATGTAGGTGACTAAACCGTTGTCGTATGAGTAATCAAAATTTGATCAACTATATATTTTCTGTTTGACGACGATACACGTTTCAGATACCTCTTCATGGCAGAGTGTTTCTAATGTTTTCTTACCTTTGTAGATTGTTGTCTTACTCTTGGGAGTCGACAGTGCCCTGCGTTAGCTGTGCTAGTTTGAAACAAAAGAATAAGAATAAGAATGTATATTACTGTTGCGTAAGGTTTCAACTAAACTTTTCGACTGTTTTGATTTACACAACACTAATAAGTCCTGCAAGGACGAAATGGCCATATGAACAGGATATGGTTACCTTCTGGTATCGTTTTTTACACTTTGCTAATTAAACAAAATAAATAGATAAATGTTTAAAAACGGCCTTCTCTGAGAAAAAAAAAAGTTTCTTTTTATCATCATTTGACATCTCCGAATAGTTGTGGTCATGCGATGAAGAATGCATATAAACACACAATAGGAAAAAGAGAGTCAGTCAGAAACAACAGGTAAGAATAATAGACAGGACAAATAAGACTCAGTGAAAATGAGAAAATATCTGAAATAAAAATCGATTATTTTTTTATATATATATATTTTTAATTTTTTGAAGTTGAAGTTAATAATCAATTATTTACTATTTGCATAAAATGAAGGCTCGCGCATCTTGTTCATATCATCATTGTCTGAGTAAAGCTCTATAGAACTTGTATTTATAAAATAACTTTCTTATAATAGGAAAACTACTCAATGACTAGACATACCAGACTCCATACAGTACACGTGTACTAGCAGTATATCATCAGTGATACGTGTTTGGTATTCCGAATGTTTGTTTTATCACATTGAGTGATTAATGAAGACAGGTTTATAGAAGTTTGATGTGGTTTAAGGTTTACATCTTAATATTAATGGTCTATTGTACTCTGCTTTCCTGAAGTTAAAATATATTGAATGTGAATAATGAA
>JAULCA010436298.1:0-11011 GCA_032360845.1 Crassadoma gigantea | reverse complement strand
CTTTAAAGAGAATGAGTAAAGAAAGCAATCAGCCTATCAGGTCACAGCAGCCTCAAGAAATTTGCGCGGAATTAGCCTATAATCGAACTTGAGTGAAATATATCTACCAAGAAAGTTCCATCACAATCTGATAATTTCTTCAGAAGATATAATGCGGAAAGCAGCAGCAAATCAGGTCACGGCAGCATCTTTTAATATACGCAAAATTAACCGATAAATCAAACTTGAGTGAGGGCTTTATGTTATAAGTCTACCTAGTAAGTATCATAAAAATTTGATAATTTTTTAAAAAGATATTGTGCGGAAAGCATTCGGACGGAAGGAAGAAAATCATTTGTTTACCCCCCGCCAACTTAGTTGGGCAGGGGATAATAAAACTGTTCATGTATGGCGTGTATGAGGGTATTAAGAATTTATCCCTTGATTGGTTTGATTTGGTTTTAGTTTATTTAACGTCCTATTAACAGCTAAGGTAATTAAAGGACGGCCTCCCCTATGTGCAATATGCATGCTTGTAGTGTATGCGTGCGTGTTTTGGGAGGCTGCGATATGTTTGTGTTTTGTCTCCTGATGTTATCGCAAATCTGATGCCGACTTTATAGTGCTACCTCACTGAAACATACTGCCGAAGACACCCAGCAGGACACCTCACCCGATCACATTATACTGACAACGGACGAACCAGTCTTCACACTCCTAAACTGCTGAGCGTTAAGCAGAAGTATAAACTACAATTTTTACTGACTTTGGTATGTTTCGGCCAGGGGACAGAACCCAAATCCTTCCTCACAGGGGCGAACGCTCAACTAATGGCCAAAAGTGAGGCGTTGTCAAGGGAAATGTTTAGAAATAGAAAAGATTCGATCCCAAATTTAGTCGCCTTTTACAATCATGCATTTGGGGGCAGCAGGTACTACCTGCAGGGACCTTATTCCTTGAAATAAGCTTATCCCTTGAATTAAGCAGTCATCTTCGGTAAATATGGTATGAGTAACTACATTGAACACTTGCAGACACGTCCTTAAAAGACATTTAAGTTACTAAAACGCCATTTTCATAGAACAAGGGGATAAACACACCAACATTTCCTATCTCCTGCATACCCATACGCAAGCACGCATACACTGAAACACATGGGGGCACGTCTTTAAATGACCTTAGCTGTTAATATGACATAAAACAAAAAATAAACCAAACCAGTCTGAGACACATGCTGCAATTAAATCAGTATGCCTGAATCCTCTACTGTTTAAATATATAGTTGTATCTGCAATATCGTAGGCATATGTGTCAATTAATCACCTGCATTGTATCTATTTCACAACACACAAATTATGGATATATTAACATTCATAACTTAACAACATTTATGAATAATTTACAAATACAATATTACCCAATGTAGTATGGTATAATTCAAAATTCTTGTTTTTGCAGTGCTCCTGGTCTGTCTTCCATTTTCCTAAGATTGCTTTTTCCATTGTTAAGTCTGCGAAGTGGCGAATGTCTGTACTAGACAAGAATAATGGGTATTCATCAAGCACTATGTGTATATAATATGGATTTTGGTGCATGCGCACACATGGTATGTACCTTGTATAACTCCGTTGCTAGTTGAGGAATTAATTTGAAACCTCAGATGACACAACTAATTCACCCGGTCTCCGGCACACATACAGAATGCATATCGAACCACGTCCTTAAATGATCTAAGCTGTTACTAGGACGTTAACCAAAATGAAACCAAACCAAACCGATGCATCGCTAGGTCAGGATGACAAATATTTTAAATAAATGTTATGAACGTCTAGTCCAAGTTTAGTTCAGTTTTACCAATTGATGTTGTAACGGTCAATTTGGTGCATGATAGGTATTCGCATACACGGTGTACGGTTTGTTGTGTAGATAGGCGGGTATATGGTAAGACATGTTTGTTAGCTTGATATAGGTGTACAGTTTGCGTAATGACTCTGCTACAGGTAAAAAAAAAGTCACCAGTTTTTATCCTTTACCAACTGGGCTTAAAACAATCATCATATCAAAGTTGGTAGGAAGCGACAAATATTTTTTTGAGTAACGTATGATATCAGTCAGACATTGCCTGGTCAGTACTGAACTTAGTACGTATGTTTCATTAATTTCTTCGTATCTGCTTCGTATTAATTTTAGTGTCAGTCATAAATATATATCCACGATTTGGTTTTGTTTGTTTTATTTTGTTTAACGTCCTATTAACAGCTAAGGTCATTTAAGGACGGCCTCCCCTGCGTGCAAGATGCGTGCGTGTAGTGAACGTGTGTGAATTTTGCCTCTTTGTGATAGCGCGGACCTGATGCCGACTTTATACTGCTACCTCACTGAAACATACTGCCGAATACAGTAAGCAGGACATCCAACCCGGTCACATCATACTGACAACGGGCGAACCAGTCGTCCCACTCGACTTATATACTTTGGTGTGTTTCGGCCAGGGGACAGAACCCGAACCAGTGCCAAGACAATATAACTATGTGTTGGAAACACAATTTTTTTCAGCAAGACTATAGTTTTGATCATTAATAAATAGGGAAAATCATACCTTGTTCGACACTTAATCGATGATATGGTAGGAGTGTTAAAACTTAGGCATGACAAGACCAGAATTCGAACTCTAGACTAAAGATTATTAAACTGTCGCTCTAACATATTGCGGGTACAATCACAGGGAAGATTATAAGACTCTTTCATACATACATTTTGTATCGGAGGTGTTTTGTTTTTGTTTTACGTCCTTTTTACAGCTATGGTCACTTAAGGACGTGCCAGGTTTTGTTGGTGGAGGAAAGCTGGAGTTCCCGGAGAGAAACCACCGACCGACGGGCAGTACCTGGCGACTGCCCCACGTAGGTCTCGAACCCGCGACCCAGAGGTAGAGGGCTAGTGGTAACAGAACGTCAGACACCTTAACCACTTGGCCAACCACACCAGTATCGGAGGTGAATAGAGATTTCTTCCCGAGTGGATCATAAATTTGGGTAAAACTCGGATTTGCTGAGGGTTTTCCCTAATTATGATTCACGAGAGAGGAATTAATCTATCGTTCACACAACGATCCGCTTATCGTCCACACATGGTGCGCACAACTGTGCGATTTGACAATCGTTCGACCCGTTGTGCGCTTCTCACCGCACAGGTGTGCAATTTGGTACAATTTGTAGATCAACATTACGGAATGATAAATATGGGGAAAGCTCTTATGCAATAATATACACTCTACATAATAATCAAGATTATTTACCATTTTGAAAATGCGTGTTACATAATAAAACAGCGATTGCTAGGCTGTTAAGAATGGGTTTGGCTCCAAGGTAACAGTATAGGTAAATTTACCTGGCTAGTGCCTGACACATAGAGCTGATATGCGATACCGTGTGACCGTAATGGATAGTATTTGTTATTTGCCTATCATCCCCCTTACCTTGGTTTATACATCCCCGGCCTTACCCGACCAGTTACGCAAGTGCCCCAGGCGGGGGAAAACTACAGTACAGGTATATACGTACATGTACAAAGCGGTTGTTTACCTGTATACGGGACATATGTCAATTAAGGTTGTTTAAAAAGCAACGAAAACACAATTTCTAAATATAAGAATGCATAGACAGAAAGATAAGCTTATATGTTTAAACATGAAACCGTATATATTGTTAAGGCATTTCTCTATTTACACCAACAACGACGTCATCGAACAGCGTTCTTCAATCGTGCGCAATCAATGATCGTCCAGCTTTTTTATCGTGCATTCATCGTACACACACCGTTCACACATCGTGCGCACATCGTATAATCCACAACGATCCCACACTACTTATACTCAAGTTATGTAAGTTGATGCATCTTTGTTCTTGTCTTACAGATGATTTTTAAATGATCGTTTATTCAAATGACCAAAAGTTTATAAATCCAGTGTACTCTTTATTTCAGGGACAAATGTTCAGTTGTTCCTGCTAAGCGTTGAGTTAAATTTAGTACTGTTACATGTATAATGTTCTAAAAGAAACGCTTGGCATATAAAATAATTCATTTTCTTTTTTTACACATTAAAAAACATAAAGCGAATCTAACTTCCATAAGCAGTCGATTCCAGTCAGTTGCAGTCAAAATCCGCAAGTTTTCGTGTCATGCTTAATTGTTGGGGTATACACTATTTCTAGCATGTAACTGTATAACCTAATAATCAGTTTGTTTGGTAGTTGTTAACTCCTGGATTTGGTTTGGTTGGTTTTATTTTGTTTAACGTCCTATTAACGTCCAAGGTCATTTAAGGACGGCCTCCCCTGCGTGCAAGATGCATGCGTGTAGTGAATGCGTGTGTATTTTGGGAGGCTGCGACATGTTCGTCTATTGTCTCCTTGTGAAAGTACGGAACTGATGCCGACTTTATAGTGCTACCTCACTGAAACATTCTGCCGAAGACAGACAGCAGAAACCTACATACTGTAGTAATTTATTTCATTTACATTGCATTTTAACACATATTCAAACGGCGGCAACACAGCTCCGTCCTTCCGGTCAAGACACTCAGACTAGCGATGGAAACACAGTTTTGCAAACAAATCCTTGAGTGCTGTCTCAACAGGCGTGATATCTAATGTCACGTAGATGTCCCCAGTGTTATATCCCCTCACTATCAGGAGAGTTCCAAGATAAAGGAAACAACTCCGTGGTCATTTTCAACAATAAATGCATTTTAAATAAATAATTTGAAGTTTTCTAACAGATATGAAGTATCAAAAACGTGGACAAAAATCGAAATCCAAAATGACAAACGTATGCTACTCATTAAGTCATTTTGCCTTTGAACTTTTGACATATCTGGACTTTTATTTACTTTAAAGACTTGACACAATATGATCGTGGTTTGCATTGTTAAATTGATCAACGATTTAATGGTAACACAGCCTTCTCACTTTTGATTACAATGTATACTATTCAAAAGTGTCTTTGAGCGTATATTTCTAAACCGCTATTACATGGAATCTGTAAGGGCTAGCTTTAACTTGATTATTGAGAACCATTGTGGTTACCAATACATGTATTTATCATGATTGATATCGTATGGTGTTATATCGCATAACATTTTATTTTGTCTGCATTAGTTAACTAGATTTGAGCCTACGTGAGATGGGAAACAAATGTGATTGGTGAATAAAGAAAACAACAGGACCAATGAATATGAAATGTGAGATCCAATTTAGAAACACCTTTAAAAAATAAAACAGCCTTGTATTGGCTTTACTTTTTGATAGCTACATCATAGCACCAGTGACCAAAATATGACCTTTCACTAGAGTATAAAATGTTTTACCGTTCCTTTTACTACAACATAAGTTCTGTTAACGTACATATTTAGCGGTAGTCTTATTTTACCGTTTCCCGTGCCTTAAACATTGCGTAAATCATGTTTGCATCAATTGATGTTTATCTTTATTATGTTGTGGGAACGCCAATTTATCGATACGTGAATCTGTTGACATTCGATACTGCGCAAAATAAGTATGTTAAACGAAACCTGATAGAAATAAGACCAACACCAAGGAAGCAGGTTTATTAATTTTAATATTTTATTGAACGGTCAAACTAACAATAAGTTTTGAAAAATACCATAAAATTCTGTGTCATATCAATCAAATTATGTTAATGATAGCAAAGAATTGAAAGGAAATATAAACATTCAAAGCGGTAAAAATTACGATATCGTGATAATGGACACTCGGTAAAAAATGACACAACTTTCAAAGGAAAGATTTTCTGCTTTGCTGCATACGTTTTGAGTGATATAAGTCTAAACTTTAGTGAAAGGAATCCCTGGTTCTACAACTGCTTTGTTCTCATGAAGGAACGGGCTTGCACTATTCCTGAAGTTCTCTACACCGCAACCTTGCTCATGGTAAAGTTCATTGTCACTCCAGATTCCAAATGAGTTAAATCCTGTAACAACAAAGACATGTTCACCTTTGACTGCTTTGCTTTTGTACACAATACGTCATTCAATTTGCAAGTATAGTTATTACCTGTCTAATATGACACCATTTGGGACAAAGACTTTCGTGAGATAAGCAGAATATTTGAATAAAAATGATTGTTACTGGCTGTTTTTCATACAAATTGAAATAAAAGCACAAGATTATTCAAGGTCTTGACATCAGATCGTGATAACGTTGCCTTCTTAAACAACTGAATTATCTGGCTATTATTTGTTTTTCTGACACACTGACGGTACAGTTGTTTCCAAAACAACCTGGAGGGAAGAATACTGCCTGTACAAAAAAAGACAGTAGAACTTTTAGTGTTTTAACTGTAATTAGACAAGAATCAATAAAAAAACGAACATTTCGCAGCCTCCCAGAACACACACGCATACACTACACGCATATATCGTGCACATAATGGAGGCCGTCCTTAAATGACCATAGCAGTTAATAGACCGTTTAGCAATAATTAATCAAACCAAATATTAAAGCATTAATAAAACTATGACTTTTCTTGCATGAGAATTAACAATGTACAAAATTGACTCACAATAGTTTGCTTGTCTCCGGCTTCATTAAGAGTTCTATCCATTTGAGTTGTGCATAAGCCTTTAGGCCTCCATGTTTTTGTAATCTCAACCATTTTATTTGGATTGCTTGGATCAATTTTAGGGGTCATCTGCAACGGAACGAAAAGAACATGTAGGTCAGACCAAGCTGTGAATAACGAAAGAAAACGCAGAATATATAGAGGAACTGAAGGTTATTGTATGGCGTTCTTGGTTGAAACGGGTTTATATTTGCATTTACGTCAGGGTACCAAAAATAAAACACTTTTGATATTTATGATACAACATCATTATCTTGCAATATAACCGTATGATGTATATTTTAAATCAAATCTATATATATATATTTTTTTTTAAATCTGATGACCTATTGTATGTTGATCATTAAGCTCGAATGCAGTATTTAGAAGAAAAAAAACAAAAAAATATCGGAGAGAAAACAGTATCTTATCACTTTTTTTATGTTGAAAATTAAATTTATATACAAACCTCAATTTCATTTCCTTCGATATCAGTATCCTTTGGGTTAGTGATGTTAATTTTGAAGTGATTTGTCTTTGAATGTCCACCAAACTCATATGTGTACGACCAATCATCGCCATTTACTGTGGTCACCTGCCATCCCTTGTAATCCCTGTAACCTGCTACTTCTTCTTCAGTCATTCCTGAATTATAAAAGAAAATTTAAGACACATAAAATGCATCAAAGAAGTGAACTGCATTTCTTTAGTCGTTTGTGATCGTAAGGTGTATACAAATATTCTGTTCAATGATATTTTCATGGAGCACGGTGAATAAGCAAAATGTTAGCAATTAAAATCCATGTTTGAAGTATTAAAAAAAAATTGAAATACAGCAAAAAATATGAGCAGTGCCAATGTACGTAATGATTATGTTTCAAATAATGTCTATACACTGTATTTTGTACATTGTTGTAACACCTTCATGGTCTTTTAAACTTTCAATAAAGATATGGCAATAAATTATTATATTTTCATTGCACATGTACAAACAGAAATGACAATTATTACGTATCGTTTCGAATGTTCATATATAGTGTCAAAAATTTCTGTCAAAAAAATATCTGCAAAAAATACTTAATATTTGGTAACGTAACATGTAGAAAGAGACGATATACAAGTGAAACATGTACTATGTTTAACGTATTTTTCAAGGTATGACTATCCATTTGAAAAGAAAATACAAAAATACCAGGTAAAAGTCAGCAAACACCTTTACGACCTTAAATTTCTATAACAAACTTTCATATCTTAAATCTCTGTCTCTTTCATGTTATGCTATCTGGAAGCTGTTGGTCTTTTTATAAAATTTGAGTCACCAAAGCTACTTTTAATATTCAAATTGACGTTTAATCTGATGCCCCTAATGACCTATCCTGTGTTGATGGGCCGTTAAATATTTAATGAAAATAATAATTTACGGATTGTATTTTAAATCAGACGGTATATAATGTGTATGTTAAAAATAAAGCTGTACGTTCCTGACAGAGACCATGCTAATGAAAATAGAACTAATGCATATAGAACTTTTAAATCTTTTTGTCAAGGCTATAAATGTATACCGTTTACTTGCGCACCAGGAGGTTAAAAATGAACAAATACAACATCTTTACACAGTGTAGTACAAGTGCAAACGTTTATCCGTACAGGTATAGACAGTACACGCTAGAGTCTAAACAGTATTTATGATGATATTGACTCAGTAAGACTTGGATTGTTGATACGATGTATTAGTTTTAAGGTGAATGAAGGTATTATAAAGGTGAGAGGTCAAAGTTTTTGTTGATTGGACAAAGTTAAGGGCTGTGAAAACGTCATCTATGGTCAAGTTCAGACTGATAAAAAACAGCTGCATCAGATAAATAAACACGCATATATAATGACACTATCATAGATATAGGTCAATTACTTGGACGAACACAAACCTTTTACAATGTCTCGTTGGTTTTTTAAAGTCTCGACAGTATTTAATATTGACAGAATCGTATTTTATCGTGCAAAGTCACACAACGTCAAATTTGCCCGATTATAATTTGCATATAAAACATAATTTTCCCAATTGCATACGATAAGTTCTATTCACAGATATTCGTGGTAAAACAAACCCTGTACAAAACAGCCTGAAACCCTTACCGGTCTCCATGTTCTTATTGAGAGGCCAATCAAGTTCCAAACCGGTTTCAAATATCTTCCCTCTCTTAAATTACTATTGATGGCTAAACTCAAGTGCCCGCAGTTTCTATTAACACTCATATTATAAAGATCTTTAATAAAAAAAAGAAAATACTATGTAAATGAAATTAACCTTTGCAAAACATGTTTTTGAATTGATACCGAAATGGGCCAAAATGTACAGTCGAAAGATGTAAATGTAATCCTTCTCACTTATCTTGTATCAAAACGCAAATTCATGTGGCATATTGCGAGTTTCATTATTTAGATACTTAAACTAATTGAAATATCAACACTTAACAATCACAGAAATTAAAATAAAAAATGAATAACAATGATATTCTTACCAAGAGCTGCAACAAATTTATCGAAGTTGGGGAACTTTCCTGAAGGTAGATCGTCCTCCCATTTTCCTGCGAATCTCGACATCGTTAGACCTAGTTGTGTAACTCCCAGAAGTTGTGTGGGACTCGCCCTGGTACACCAGTCCTAATTATACACAGGCAAACATGGACATTGTCGCTCTGCACACGGCACGTTTGTTTACCTAACCAGTCTACTAATTCCGGGGTAATTCAATGCTTTAGCTGCTTGCAATGTACATGTATTTACTTGAATTGATCAAGTGAAATTTATAGAGCTGTTTTAACTTAACAAACAATCCGTTGACACTTTTATATACGTCTTGTAGCTCACACTCACAGCACCATAAGGATCACACTGACAGTTCATTAAAGATAAATACATGCTATGATATTGTGAACTGTAACATTTAAATAATTATACAGAATGCCAAAAAGAAAGGAAAAACATTCAACCATAAAGCTATTTTATGTTCGTGTATTTCGTTACTAACGAAAAACTAAACCTAAAAATATCATATTTAAAAAAAAAATAATGATTTCACTAATTGTTTTGAGCTCACTTTACCCTATATCCACATCATCTTTGAGAAGGCTCAAGGTATGTCTTGAGGTTTTTGTTTCTTTTCTATTAGTATGAATTTGACAATTTTTTTATTAAGATTGTTCTGCTAGAACATGTGGTCTTGTTTTTTAACAACACTAATCTATTTACTTAACATTAGAAATAATACCTTAACATCTAACATCTATCGAAAAAGGTATGACATTTCTGTACTTTAAACAGCTGGATATGAACAATTCTACACAAATCCAATTCAATTCCCTATCATTTGTAATTAATTCTAAACATTCCAAATAAAAAATATACTATAATTACAGGTAAAGTACCTGATGAAACCTTACATACATCTAGTTCACATAAGAATTAACATAAAACAAAATCGGGAACTGATCGAAAAAACACCTCTGTCAAACTCCCATCTGAGACTGGAGTTAAACATGTAGAATCTTGCATCCCCCAGGAGTAGGATAGATGGGTTTTACACACTGCAACCGGAGGCGGGAAATTCGTAAGTTGCCGAACACGATGCCTTCCTACTGTTTGTCAACTTAAAAACTTTACCCAAAGAGTCTCACCTCAAAAAGATAATTTTTTTTCTATTACACTGTCGTCCTTGCCATATACATAATGCAATGTTGACATTCCTGGTTCAACGTTTTTTTAAAAGTCCCGTTAATACATTCGTAACGTGAAGTCATACAATTATTATGACAGGGGAATCATTCCTTGACAATCCCAGAGTCATACTAAGATAATATTTCAACATGCTGGAGATAAGACCCAATTAACTCAACCCAGGGAGTAAGAGTCTTAAATTCTACCCAAGACTTTTGGCTAGACATTTAAGAATCTTGCCCCTTTGTATTTTTCTTTCTAACCCTTAACGTGGGCAAAAAAATATATTTCGAAGTCACACATTCGATATATAGTGCCACTGTGACTCACACATGGATTTCCTACAATATCTGAGCATATGAACTACGTTAATAACAAGCCCCATATATATAATTTACCACATCGACTGGCTTGGGCAAACTTCTGTCGAGAAAAAATTCCTCTCGAACATTTAACGATTGAGGGTCCATATATTATACTGAACATTCATTGTTTTAATGCACCTGTTCTAAAAAATTTCGCATAAATTATAACCCCTTTTAAATTCCATTACATTATTACTGCAGCACGTTTTGTCCCAGTAGGTAGGGCGTAAGAATTGTACCTGCTGCCCCCATTGCATGAACGTAAATGGCGACCAAGTATGGGATCTTATCTTTTCTCTTCTTTCTAAATAACTTTCTTCTTCCTAATGTCT
>JAULCA010436254.1:0-11014 GCA_032360845.1 Crassadoma gigantea | reverse complement strand
AACAAGCACATATACAGTAACAGTATTTGACAACTTACAGTCCATTCATTTAACAGTGTATATATTATACATTACATTTAATGTCATTTAAATCGTAAATATTTTATTTAATACATGTACCTGTACATTACAATCTCGTTTTAATTATAAACTGGAGCAACTACATGCTTAAGGTCAAACCTGCCTTTAACCAAACCCCTAATTAAGAATTTTAATGAAAGCTACGTATACAGCAAGTGAGATTTCAGAAGCTTTACAGTTTAACTGATTGATGACATATCAAGACATGTTTACATCATGCTACTGTCATAACACATGTACAGACAACTAAATGAATCTGTCACTATTTATGAAAAGAAGTGTCCAATCAGCATTAATATAATCTAGCACTGCCGCCTTTAGTTCAGTCAGCTTTAATCTAGCACTGCTGTCTTTAGTTCAGTAAGCTTTAATCTAGCACTGCCATCTTTAGTTCAGTCAGCTTTAATCTAGCACTAGTACTGCTGTCTTTAGTTCAGAACCTTTAATCTAGCACTGCCGTCTTAAATTCAGAACCTTTAATCTAGCACTGCCGTCTTTAGTTCAGTCAGCTTAAATCTAGCACTGCTGTCTTTAGTTCAGTCAGCTTTAATCTAGCACTGCTGTCTTTAGTTCAGTCAGCTTTAATCTAGCACTGCTGTCTTTAGTTCAGTCAGCGTAAATCTAGCACTGCCGTCTTGAGTTCAGTCAGCTTAAATATAGCACTGCTGTCTTTAGTTCAGTCAGCTTAAATCTAGTACTGCCGTCTTAGTTTAGTCAGCTTTAATCTAGCACCTCCCTCTTTAGTTCAGTCAGCTTTAATCTAGCACTGCTGTCTTTAGTTCAGTCAGCTTAAATCAAGCACTGCTGTCTTAGTTTAGTCAGCTCTAATCTAGTACTGCTGTCTTTAGTTCAGCAGCTTTAATCTAGCTATGCCGTCTTTAGTTCAGTCAGATTTAATCTAGCACTAGTACTACTGTCTTTAGTTCAGCAGCTTTAATCTAGCACTAGTCCATCTTTTTAGTTCAGTCAGCTTTAAACTAGAACTGCCGTCTTTAGTTCAGTCAGCCTTAAACTAGCACTGCAATCTTCTGTGGATACTTAAGTACATCCAGTTATGTTGACAATCACATGACATTTGGGAATTTGTTGTCAAGACACATCAATGCAAATAAATGTTTAAAATTACTTTATAAAAAAGTTCATATTTGCATAAATAATCATTCCGACACAATAATCTCACCACACAACCACATTTTCCTTTTTTCACATATAATGTTTTAGAGTTTATTTTTACTTCTGCCTGTATCAAAGGTCATTATATGTTGACAAGACTCACAGATGACAGAGCCAACCAATGCAAGATTCACTTCAAGGTAATTAGGGTGCCATTCATTGATTGCTTCAGTTATATTCCTAAAGAAGGTTCCATTGCAAGTTGTTTCAACTTGGGAGTATTCTCCTTCTATAAAGAAGATGAAGCATCCTAAAAGGAGTAATTCTAGCTTCGAGTGATTTCTCTGTTAAGCTTTTCACAGGCTGTTTTGCCAATAAAGTAGATACTATTTCTGGTACTTTGTGGTTATTGTTCCTAAAAAACAGAAACATTAGTACAGTAGGTTCTATAATATACTGTAAGGGTCCTGAGTTTGATCCATGTAGTTCTTGTGTTTTATTTTTTATTTCTTTTCTTAAACACCCAAATTTTAAACAAATACAATTCTGCAAAATACATGACAACATGTGATTTTTATGCAACACTTCTTTTTGAAAGGAATTTTAAAAATATTTCATAGTTGTGACTACCCTACCCGTCACTTTTCTGACTACACTACATACCCAGTCACTTTTCTGACAAGCCATGTATAATTAACCTGTTGCCAAATAAGATGGAAACATCATGATCAGGGTACAGAAAATTAAAAAGAACAGAAAGAAAAGATTGAATTCCCATGATAGCATATATGCTGCAATTGGAGTGTTGTCTTCTATAATATTGTCACCAATAAGAAGCACACAAAACCTCTGATTTTACAAGTAGTCCCTGTAATCATACGACAGGTTAAAATAGGCCACTCCTGTCCGAAACCCACCAGGGATTCACATTTATATGCCCAATTTTACTCAGTTATCATATAATGACTATTTATCACATGTGATGATCAGGCTACAGCTTGCTCCATCAACATTTAACATGCCATGGTGGGACACTATTAACCCAAATCAATCTCACTTTATCTTGACTGAAAGCAATCTTTAATTACTGTGTACTCTGCACTGACCAGTACACAGTAGCTCTGAATGACCAACAGTTATGTCCAGTACAATTTACCATTATATTACTATTGACCGGTGATTCTATCTTGGGTTACGTCCATTGATTACAATCTTGTATAAATGTAGATACATAGTGACTCTACTACAGATACACAGGTCCAGTTGATCATAAAGTAAGGGGCATAAAGGGCCTGCTAAGATAACAATCTGATGTAACATGTACAGTGTGACAAAACGCTACAAACAATGAAATGAAAACCAAGAAGCTTATACATATTCTGTTATGACACTTACCCTATTATCCATGTTGACCATAATGTACGCTCACTTCTGAGTCCTCTACTTATAGGGCATTAGAAAAGAGAGGACTTACTACAATCTTAGCACTAATTAGTTTTGGTATCTTTTAGAATAACTCATTCTAAATATAATCGGCCCCCCCCCCCCCCCCCTCCAGTTTCAATGGGTTTTTTCACCTCTTTTACCACTTATAAACCAATAATTCGGGTTTATTAAATCACCCAAAATTCACCCCTGCCCCCTTCTCGAACCCTAATTCAGATGCTACTAACATTTTGTACACCAGCACCAAACATACATGTACTAAGAATTGAAAAAAAAAAACAATTTCTTTTAACAGCAGATTTTCTAGTCATGATGCATCTTAAGCTATCAATAAGGCTGATACATAAACAACTGTAACATTATCCAACATTGCAGTGTAATAATTAACTTACACAAACATGTTGTCCAAATGGCCACCATCACATAATTAGATCTCAGCTTTGATTAAAGCAGGCCATAAATTATTAATACCAAAAGTTAAGACAAGGTGATTGTCATCTTAATGAGCATAACTGTGACTTATTACTTATCTAAAATCTGATGTAAAATGAAAATAAACAAATTGACATCATGTTTAAAATGTTTTACCTGATATTTTGGAAGTAAATGTCTCTCAATGACAATGTATACGTACTACACAGCATTCACGTCCAGTGATTGTGCCACTACGTTGTATGGACACCCTTGATCCTTGTCCTGTGAGAGACTAGATTGATGTAACATGTACTACCTATGTAATACCTATAAAGATTACGATATATCATGTCACACTCTTAAGTAGTCTTAGATATACTCTTACATATCACACAAAATCAGGTGAACACATGTTACAGCTAGGGCAAGACATTTCTCTCATAACTGCCCAGTACCTTCTTAAAAATTCTTAATATTTAAACATATGCATGCATACAATCGAATACAATACAATGCAGTTGTGACAAAATGTATGTACACACAGATATACCTGACTACAATCTCTGGTGACTGGGTGATCATGATGATCCAAATTTTCCAAGTGTGGTGCTTGTAAAAACATTTCTACTGTATAGAGATAAAGTTAGTTTCTAACACTGGAGCCAATGGCAATAGAGCTTCTCTACACTGAACTAAAAAAATAAAAAATAACTGTATGATATAAACTTAAAGTTCAATGCATATGCCATATTTAATCCTACTATTTATGTAGTGTTTATAAATAGTGACTGAGTTGAATGACTGTAGCATACACATACATGTACATTAACCTTTAGTTCAAATAACAGTTGGCTACCATGTGATATATGTTTTTTGTACATTACATTGTCATTGAGAACATTTATACCTGATTAACCGCACTAGATGGACTCCCAGATAGGGTTAATGAACACCCCCAGCTTGTAAATGAACTTGACACCAACACATACACGAAAAGCAGTAAAACTAAGTTACTGATACCAAAACTTCTGGTCTCATCAGTACTCATTCAATGACCATATTGTGATTATGACGCGGATCATAGCAATTTGGTCATAAAGATAATGTAAACAAATTTTAAATGACGATCAATATACCTTATTGTCATTCTAAAGTACCCGGTTTACTTCCTAATATAATGCCATGATTTCGTTTAGGAATATTCCTCAGATAAAAGTATCAAATCTCTTCTATAATAAATGTACATTTCTAGTATGTATGATCTAAAGGAGAATGTACATGTACTAACTTAAGCTTAGATAACACAATTTGATCTGTTGTGGCAAGATTACCCTGATCTGATAAGTACATGTATATAAGACAGCTTTTGAATTACTTCTGATATATCATAATTTGATTAATTTCTAAGATGTGACCTTATTTTGTAGCTTGTAATCTCTGAAAATGTCAGTAGGTTCAAAATGAAATATCAAAACTTGTAACAACACTATAAAATTATGTGAATGATATTTAACAAACTGACAAAACCTATATATGGAGATTCAACACTAGAGATTCAACACTGCAAGGGAGGTAACTTTGCACTGTTTTTACCATTTCACCCCTATGTCACTTTACTAGACTCTACCACATGCATTGATCTGGATGAATCAATTTATGGTCTACGTTGTGTAAGGGTTAATAAATTTTCATTTTGTGAAAGAAATACAAATGCTCTTAAGAAACAGAAAAATACCAACTGAATTGATTTTAAGGTGCAGACTGAAAAAAATATATGAAACAAATTAAAAGTAAGCTTAGCGGAAATGAAAATTCATGACAGAAGGCTGCACTGTACCTTTATTATAATTACAGGTATATATATATATATACAGCTTCTATAATACAGTATTACAACCATGTGGTACATATACTAGCTGACCAATCTGCACTGTACCTATAGCTATAATACAGCATCTATATAATACAGTATTGCAACCATGTGGTACGTATACTAGCTATAGCTGACCAAGCTGCACTGTACCTTTTATAGGTATATACATGTATATACAGCATCTATATAATACAGTATTACAACTGTGTGGTATGTATACATTGCTAGCTGACCAAGCTGCACTGTACCTTTTTACATAATTACAGGTTTATATTACAACCATGTGGTACTAGCTGACCAACCTGACATGTAGGCAGAACAAGTACCTGCTTTACCCCGTGGGTGAACTCTCAGTGTACGTATCCATATATGAACAACAATGCATGTAGCTACTTGGCTGATGGAACGACAGAACAGGCATTTATTATAATTGTATTTGATGCGATAAAGATGCATTTTGACAATTTAACTCCACAAATAACAATCTCTTCCTTTCATTGCAAATTGTATTTATCTAAAAAAAAAGCAAGCGCTACATCCAACATGACCTACTTTGTGAAGCAAGAGATGCTTCAGTTTTTTTTTCAATTGTTGGGGTTTCTATATATACATCCAATATAAGCATGATTCCCATTCATTCTCAATGTATTCATGTACATAACATTCCATATACTATAAATTTGAATTACGTCTCAAGCTAAAATGATACAATGATATCCACCCATATTGTACACATGCTCCAACTTCATTGGTCAATACCAAATCACACAAATTACTCGCCCTTATATGATCCACACTAATGTACCTGAATAGGACAACTATTATATGCGCACGCAAATTTAATTCCCAACAAATGACATGTTATTTATAATGTACACAGTTTTGAGAGACCATCCCTTTAAGTTAATGCCCCAAGCAAACTCTAAAAATACTTTCACAATGGCAAAATATATATATTAGATAAGACCAAGAATATTGATAACAGGGTTCATTTTCAATATGATGAATAAGTTCATTGTATATTAACGGTATGTACATTTTGTATAAGGTGTTTGACACTTCAAGATAGTGATGCGCTGAGGCTGATTATAATCGAAATCATTAAGTTTTTCCTTTCTGATCGATTCTGATTATCAATTACAAATTCTGTTATCAAGATAATCAGTTCTTGATTAAAATCAAAGTGTTACATATTTTAAATATGTAAAAAATAAAGTTTTGAAAGTCATAATATACCCTTATGATTTTTATTAGATTTGTATATGACTGATAAAACTGTGTACAAATTGCTTGAAATGCAGTCATTATAAAAGAACGAACGCTAGAATACATAATGACCTTGAAAACACAGCTACTGAGACAGCTCGAAGGTTTATCATCTACCAGATCTACAAACTTTTTTTTATCAGTATTTAAATATACTGAGTAACTAAAATTTAAGTGTATTTATTGTGAGTGTGTCATGTTACACAGAGCTGTTTAGTTGTACATGAAATACAGGATCTGTTAAGCACTTTTAAATGTTTAACTTTAAGAATATGATTATATATATTTGCACTTCTGAACATAATAATTTTTTGTTGCTTGAGGTCGGTTTACACACAAGAAAAATACATATATAAACCATACTTTTTTTGGAATAAGTAAATTATGGTAATTAGGTAAATTTTAATAACATCCAAAAAGATGCAACTAAAATTCAGGAGGTGATCATGATGGTACATTTAATTCAGAACTCAATTTAGTGCATATTTTTTGAAGTTCTGAATGAAATTGGAAATCAAAGCCATGAAGCAGTATTAAGAATAGAATTTCCTAGAAAATTACACACAGGAAGTTGATCAGAGCCGCAGTATCAAGATTACTAGTGGCAGCAGGCTAGTGGAAATCTATCTATCAGCCCTAATTCTGATAATATATTCCACTCAGCAATAAAAAGGAAAATCTATTGGACATCATTTTACCTTTATGTAAATGAACTTAATTTTCTTCAGCTACATTATAACATCACATATTTTTCTTGTTAAACAATGTTTTTGTTCTTTGCTTGACCTATTCAGTCTGATACCTGATTTCCATGTGCACGTGATACACCACACTGTTTCCGTCAGAATCCTGTTTCTCGTTCCATGTCACCATAACTTCGGTCCAGGATGCAGTAAATTACTTACTTATATTTCCTTAGCTAATCATCCATCACAATTTCACATCAATTTGTTAAAAGCGTCATTTCACGTAAGTGGTTATAAAATGGGTAAATTGTTTGTACATAGTACTACAGCATTACACAAAAATTCCTTTATTAGGGCCCCATCCAATTTTCCCCATGGTCACAAAATAATTGATTTCCTTGCCTAAGTGATCATGATATTTTTAAGTCAAAATATGTTCATGTAATATAATCCATGCATGCTGTCATTAAGGAAGAGTAGGTTTTTAAAAGCTAAATTGCTTAATTTTGCCCAAATTTGGGCCTATCTTGCACTTGTAAATTACACACCCCATACCCCTGGCCCCAAGTGTCACAACTTCTTTATTCAACATTTATTTGCACATACAGTATAATATTTGCATGGCTTTCATTGGTGATGTACATGTTATGAAGCAAATGTGATGACAATTTTTACAACTTCGGAGGGTAGGTACATTGTATACGCAAAACTTTGGATCCCACCTCCCAACCCACCAAGAGATATAGAACAAGTTTATACATATTTGTCTTCCTTGTTCTGCTAATATCAATTAAATGCTAATATAGTTTTGGCCAAAACCGAACAAGTTCCCCACTTAGGCTTGCCCTGAAGCCTCAGAGGAACCACATACAAATGTACTTCTGTTATGAGTTTGAGTCGAGCTCTGGTCATAAGGATGAAACATAGCAAACTGGGTCATAATTTACATATATTTAAGAGAAGTAAGAGAAGTAAGGCTTTAACAAAAACATTTGACTGACAGATCATTCCTCACCGCTCTCTATAAGCTTATATTACATGCCTTTCTAACTTGGCGAGCTAAAAAAAGTTCCTTATTTAAATTAAATAACCTAAAAATATTTGTATAAAATCTGAGCTGCAAATCAGCATGTGCAAGGCTTTCAGTTGACTGTAGATTTTGGCATTTAAACATTTCAAAAGTAAACAAAAAAAATCTTCTAAATTTGGAGAACCAAATTAAACATGTCAAATATAATGTATATGTTCTTTCAAAGCAAAGAGTCAAAGCTCCTACTTGGGAGTCAAACATACATGAAGGGTCTATAGAAAGCCCTTTGACTGTCTTCGATAAAAATGAAATTCCTTCAGATGCTTAAGACTACAGGTTTTGTTTAAAAGAATTGGCATGTAGCATTAATCTACCTGGTCTTTCTGGTCAGGTGATCAGCTTATTATAACAATGAGTTTAATCCAAGGTTTCTCAAAATGGAAAAAGGATTCAAAACACATGTTTCAAATTACTATAATTAAATTGCTCCACAAGAAGAAATTGAAAAGGTTCATAGATATTGAGTTAGCCTATACTAATTACAATGTAACAGGGTTGCTTACATCATTTGTATGTCTACAGTACTAGTCCATACTGGTATACATTTTGATATTTCCCGAGATATGACAGGGTGATCAGAATAAATGATTAAGTGTCAAGTCATCAGAAATCAATCGGATGTCTACTACTTGGCACAAATTTTCTAGGGAAGCCTCTTATATTTGTACAAAAGACAGTTTGTAAAGGTTAACAGCCTTTTCTGTCTGGCTGTCTGACATGACCTCCAGACTGTATCAAAGGTATTGGGATGTAGCTGACGTTACAATGCAATCACACTGGCAGATTGGTGCCTCACACTAGCAGATTGGTGCCTTCTACTTAATTGTATATTGATCCAACAAAGACGTAGGATGTGCACAACAGACACAAAATCTATCGGAGTTAATGAAGATTATTAAACATTGTTTTATTCATTACATTTCAGCCTTTTTTTCTGTTAATATACAAAAGAAGTGTATTATGCATGCACAACAGGCAAGAGCCACAGTGTCGGGAGAACCAAAGGTTAGCTATATAGCTAGCCATGTGTTAAATTGAGGAAAAATGTACAAACTCATTAGCACTGTCTTCCAGGGTATCTGCCTTTTATGTGAATAGTAGGTTTATTGTTGACTCGCTTTTTAACACCAACACCAAGGCAATTAACAATGGTTTAAGCTCAAGCAATTAAAACAGATCAATGTGTTTATATTGATCTATATTAGGTCTCCATTCAAACAGATATTAAAACACTGATGTGAACACAAATCTTTCAAATATTCAGGATCTTTAGATTTCTCTAAGCATGAATTTGATATTAGAAAACCATTAATGGAACAGTGATTTTTATGGGGGTTTTTTCAGACAAGATCTGAACAACTTTTTCAAAGGGTAAATGAATGTCATAACAGCAACTGTTTTGTGTTGTTTAATTTGGAAGTTTCCAGTTCCCTTCAAACACATTTAAAGAGAATTACATTTATCATTTATTACCCTTATTTATCATAGGGAAACACATTCTTTGTTTTCCATTTATTAACCATGTTTCACTTAAGCAAGGTAAAAAAGAATTGTGTTGCCCTACCGCAGGGCGATAAATATTTCATTTGACATAAATAGACAATAACAAAATGGTGAAGATGATAATGCTTCTGTGCCTTATCATTTCATCTGCATCTGTCACTTGGAACTCAGGTGTTGTGGCTATTGTGCACTTTTCTACAGTGGCACCCAAATAAACAAAATATAACTGAGTAAGATATATAACTAGTGAAACTGAAGCACATGCAACACGATGCTATAAATATTGCTCCATCATATGATCATCAACATGTGTCTCTTTTGCTTGTACTTGGGACACATTGAACCAAGAACGGTACTTATTTTAGGGACACATTGTTCCAAGAAGGGTACTTACGGACACATTGTACCAAGAATTGTACTTAAGGACACAATATTAATTAATGTACCAAGATGGGTACTTGGGGACACACTGTACCAAGAAGGGTACTAAGTAGGGTCCTTAGCTATGCAGGACAATTTTTGAGATTCATCAGATAAACAACATGGCCTACAGGCTGCCATCTTGAATTTTGATAATGAATTAAGGTTTGTTATCACTATTTCTCAGGAAATACTGGAGGGATCTATCTCAAATTTTACATGTGGTTTCCCCTTGGTAATTTTACAGGGCAAATTTTGATGACTGATTGGATAAACAACATGGCCAACAAGCAGCCATCTTGGATTTTTGATAGTGAAGGTTTGTTTTCGCTATTTCTCAACAAAATACTCGAGGGATCTTTCTCAAATTTTATATGTAAGTTCCCCTTGGTCCGTAGTTGCACAGGGCGAATTTTGAGACTGGTCGAATAAACAACATGGCCAAAGGGCAGCCATCTTGGATTTTGAAAGTGAAGGTTTGTTATCACTATTTCTCAGGAAGTACTGGGGGGATCTTTCTCAAATTTAATGCAGATTTTCCTTGGTATTTTTTTGTGCAGGTAACTTTCCGGACTTATCAGACAAACAAAATGGCTGAAAGACAGCTATCTTGGATTTTGAAAGTGAATGTTTGTTATAGCTGTTTCGCAATAAGTAGCGGAGAGATCTTTCTCAAATCTTATATATGTAAGTTGACGTTCCCCTTGGTCCTTATAATTAGTTGTGCATATTTACTTTTTGGACTGATCAGATAAACAAAATGGCAGGCAGGCCTCTATTTTTGACATTGAAGGTTTGATAGTAGATTTTTGCAGGATTTACTTGAGGGATATCTTTATCAAATTTGATATTTAAGTTGTGCTTGATCCCTCATTTTGCATGTTATATTTTGAGACTTCATGAGCATAAAAACGAAATGGCTAAAGGAAGAACTAAACAGATTTTTCTCATATTGCAATGATCGATTCAATTTCTTTCACATTAAGTACTGTACTAGTAAATACGTGAAATGACAAACTCACTTTGAAGGTTGTCTTTTATACACAGCAAAAGGTACCACAAGGTGCATTAATTTACAGTTAACATGACTTGATCAAAAAGATTACAGAAAAGAAGAGGAAA
>JAULCA010436221.1:0-11015 GCA_032360845.1 Crassadoma gigantea | reverse complement strand
AGATTAAGAAAACGGCTGAAGTTGAAGAGTCGGTGGTGTCCTTGATCTAAAACTCTATAGGGAGTATATGATCGGTCTGGTCAATGCATTTCTTGTTAAGCAAAAATAGAACATCCTCGATTTATCTGAATGTAAAATCGAAGGACTTGGGTAGATTTGTGTTACCACTCCTGATAGTTATTCATAAATATATAAAAAAAAATTGATTTCTTTTTGTTAGTTATTGTTTATAAACAAACCTGCAAAACGATAGAAGGGCCATCTTATGTAGAGTATATATGATCATTATCAAAACCAATAGTTTACAACAGTTTTCTCAGCAAACCTCTGAATTGGTTTTACATTACAGAACACGTCTCTCGTTGCTGTTAACAAAATAACTTATCAACGACTTTTGTTAATTGTTGTTAAGGTCAGATTCACGTCAATAATTGGTTAGAAATTGACGTGTTTAATCTTATAAATTGATCAAAAGTTGATTTTACTGCTATTTATGAGTGTACTCTGCTGTTATTATCTGTCTTCTTTTTAAATATCTTTCAACCTATCCTTTCTATATCGTCATCAGTAGCTTTGACACATTTACTGCCCTTTCGAATTTATACATGTTTGTTATAATTATGATGAGCGATTGATATTCATAACGGTAGCAACACATATTTGTTCGTTCCTGATACCAACATGTGGCGATAAAGGACATAATTATAATGAAATTTCAGCTACAGAACTGAAAATGTAAATTTGACATACACGGAATAAGTGCCATCACCATGTAAAATTGCAAATGGAACCACACATTTACTTGAATATATTCATGTTAGTATTAAGTATTCGTTAATTAAAATGTTATAAGCATAATGTTTATTGTCGCTGACCTAAATACTTTATCAATTTAATTTATTGACTTTAAATGGTTTGCTGAATTTTAATTACAAATGGATATGGATGAAAAATGATTTGCCTATATTACTGTTCAGTACAGATATACAAAGACACTCACATGTTCCTCACATCTCTGGTAAATACAGAAATATGCCTGTATATATTGCCTTATACAGTATCACCTATACTAATTCACGATTAACAGAAATTCCAAGAACGAAAGTAACAATCTAAAATTAAGTTTACCGGCCAAACAATAGCAGAACAAAGTAAATATTGTATTGCACCATATGGTCGTTTCGTTTCCGTCCATATAGGACTTGTAAGTGGTATCAAAGGAAGAACAGAATGAAAAGAAAATGTTTCCAGCATTCCTAAACACATTCCTAGAATACAGCGGAAGGGAAAATGTTCCTACAAATTCCTAACGAGAAATGTTTCACCTCGTTATCATACAAAACGCTTTTAGCAAAACTGAATTATGTTGAAAATAAGCTTATTTTCATCATGTCCAATTGACAACACTTGTAATAAATATACGTGTTTTATACTCCGGACTGAAAAATTGTCATGTAAAAAACGTCATTCTTTGCGGTTGTTTTTGACAGAGTTATAAAATCTGGTCAAATACTATTCATATAACAACGTAGTTTGTAGTACTATATTTTATTTAAAGCCACCATAACTACTACAATTATTTGCTTTTTTTCCAGATGGCAATCGGGAACAAATGATTTCCTCCCTCATATCAACGTCTAGACAAAAATGCAACTGAATTTGGACATACTCAGTCTGATTCAAAGTATCACAAGGAATTTTCAACAAACCTTTAAAATTAGGTCATATATTATTCACAGGAATAGTCTGACGAGATGCAAAAGTTATACTAAAATCTAACAATAGACAACAAAAACATTGAGTGCTTATTTATAAAGAGAGTATATTAAAAGATCACATTTATAACCTCATCAGTCCTGCTTTAATTCGAAATAATGTTAAATGCACAAAAAAGATTATCATTCCATATAATGATAGAATATAATACAATCTTGATTGAAGTTATATTACCATATATCATCTAATAAACATATGTAGTCATATTTGATGTGTAAATTTTAATTTGGTAGATGTTCTGATTTGCAGAATGTTTTGATTGGTACAAATAGTAGAGGCTACAGCGCCACAGGAAACACATTGAAACCTCAGCAAGCCGTGAATCTGTTAGGGAGGAATGCAGTATTGTCGAAATAGAAAGATTTGGCAATAAGTTAGTGGTAATTGACACACCGGGTATATTTGACACTACTATGGCAGAAGAAGAATTGAAGATTCAGCTTATGGAATGCACTTACCTAGCTTTGCCCGTAAATCACGCTTTCTTCATTTTGGTGAAAATAGGACAAAGAGACATAGCGAACAAAGACGAGAAAGTATTTCATTTGATAAAGAAGTTCCTTGTAGAAGACTTTCTTTCACATGCAATTCTTGTTTTTATTAGTACAAAAGCAATTGACGAAGATGGCGTGATGTCGAAGATTATATTTCTAACCTTCCAGATAGCTGTAAAACTTTCATAAAGACATGTAAAGGGGCGCTGATGCCATTTCAAACACGGACGGGAATGCTGAAAAGAAAAACAGTGGTCCAACAGATTATTTACAAGGTCAAAAAACATTCCAAAACAAAATTGTAGAAGGAGCAATATACAAGAAGGCATTATTTGATGAGAAAAATATTGAGATTAACGTAACAATGAAACAAATTCTGAATGAAAATCACAAAATCCAAAACAGAATCAACCAAACTCACGAAGAGATAGAATCTTTGATAGGAAAATTAAAGATGGCAAGTCACCAGAAATAAAATACAGAGAGCTTTGGTTTGGTTTTATTTTGTTTTACGTCCTATTAGGTCATTTAAGGACGGATACAGAGAGCAACCAAACAAATCGATGACCTTTGTTAACATTTGTTAAAAAGTAATTGCGATTTGTCGCTTATGACTGAATAAAGTATAAAAAGGGAAAGAGATCCTTGTATGCGTCGATTAAGTTTCAGGCGGAATGACTGTATGTGCTGTTGTAGCGGCAGCAAACCCAACAACAGTCGTTGTCGGTGCCGTGACTACTGTAGCTGTCATGAACAAAAACATTTAAAAAAAAATCATTTTGAAGAACCTGTTTCTCATTCTCCACAAAATGATGAGTTCATTTAGGAGACTTAATAATCTTAAAATCATTTACCTATAATGGATATTCTAAACCACAACAAGTTTACATTCCACCTTACACTGCATCGAAAAAGTTGTAGTGCCCTTCAACGAATCATCTGTATTACAGAAAAGTTTAAATCAAATTCGGTAAATATTACCGAGATATCGAGATGGGGGGCTCAAAGAATCTCGCACATCTATGACCAAGTATCAAACGATTTCGGTACGTTATCATATAACAACTAAGTGTACATACGCTTACAGCGTAGCCGAATCGTCATCGATTTGCTTGGACAACTCGTACAACTTCGTGTACATATGCTTTACTGGTCTTTGTTTTATGAAGGTTACAGAAAATGTATTGTACTAGTCCTCGAAACGTCACATATAAACACGAATTAGTTGTGCTTCATTGAAACTTTTCACACTTGATTACATAACTTTGTATAACAAAATCTCTTGCCTTCGTTGTATATGTAAACAAACGAATCTTTGTGTCCATTAATTGATTCTGGTCATATAATGCATACGTGAAAGGTCTGTTGGGGAATGTTTACTTAATTAAGTACTCTACTCCGTTCAATCATCCAAGCTACACTGTAAACATATTTTTAGTGAACGATTTAATGTGAAATCGCAGTTTGAACAGACAACATCACATGTCGCATTTGATTTTGATTGTTGGAGCCTCGCCATGTTTCGGAACTTCCTGGCCGCTCTGATTCTTTACGCGACTTATTATCACGGTAAGATTATAGATAAATCATCTTGATTGGATAAAAGATATATATTCATCAGTTTTGTTTTATTTGATAAAGTACACGAATTAACAAGAGTGACGAGTGATGCAATACCTGGTCGTGTTAATTGAATATCATCATATTTATTATCAGATGTGAGAAATATGTCAATTTGATTGAAACAAGATCTTTGATTCCACTCCCGATACTCTACGTTCCAGTCGAGTATCGGGAATGGAATCAAAGATCTGGTTTTAATCAGATTGGAAACATGTCATTCAGAATAGTGGAACGTACTACCATAAGTATCTAATATAATATATGAGATTCTACCACTATTGCCCGTGTTTATCAACTCTCAGACGATTGATTATCTGCACTTCCGGTTGATAAACAAGCTATACAGTTGAAAATAATCACTTTGACCAAGCACTATTTTTCAACTGTTTTGATTTTTTGTTACATTATCAAATGTACACTTTGCTTTGATATACTATTATTTTTTTTCAACGAAATAAATGTTGCATGGCGCTTTAAACTAATTTTATGTGTTTTGAATATTAATGAGTTTAACACATTCTTGAATATATTACTACGCGTGTCAAAAGGGTGCATGTAAGCAAGTACAGGCCAGCCAGCAGGTAAAAACTATAATATTACAAACACAGAAACAAAGATAAATAGAGTTTACATAACTCGTGTCGGTCGATTAACATGTTTATCTAACTCTCATTAGTTACTTTTCAAACTTTAAAAAGACACTCGGTAAACCTCGTGTCTTTTTAAAGTTTGGAAATTAGTTAACCAGTTAGATAAACATGTTAATCAACCGACACTCGTTGTGTAAACTCTATTTATATTTGTTTCTGTGTTTGTAATATTATAGTTTTCACCTGCATAAAATTTGAAAGTATTCGTCCGAATATTCACTTGATAAGAGGTGAAATTGTCACTAGCCAAAATAACATGGAGTTATTTCATGTTATGAATGACCAAACAGTCGATTTTTTATTATACACATAAGAAAACCGAGAAATTTTGTTACCACCAACCCGATCTTCATTTTTATTGATGATTGGAATTACCTGTATTGATTAATGTTACTTACAGGAGGAGTATTGTCACTAAAAATGGAACATATTTACCCTTTTAACACTCCCCGAATTCTTTTCCGTGAGCCTTATGTACATCTCTCTATTTCATAATCTGTTTTTATTTCATCAATATTGAGTTTAATAATATTTTATTTACATTTCAAAATTCTCTAGATTTGTTTTCAATTGTTGATGCATGCTGAAACGAAGATTGTAGAAGATATAAGTTTAGATTGCTAGACTAGACTTGTATATTTACTATTGCAAAACCATCGTATCAGAAATATAAGCGTTCACCAATTATAAATTGAAGTCAATGAGCTGCCTATCCAAATAACAAGAGACAAGAGCATGCAGTGTAATTAGGCGATGTGTTAGCTTCCTAATCACACAAGTGATGTCATAGTCAGACTGGTAACCACTGTCTTATAAGTCAGCTTTGCAAAATTGGATGATTAAAAATATTTCATATATCAAACTTTTCTGTGCAGTGTATCAATCTTAACTTATATCTCGGCATGTTTAACACAAAATTATTTCTTATTCCATAACTGAACGTAAACATCTTTTAGTTTACATCACAATTCAATATATGATGAACTACTTGAGGAATATATGAATTTCCCAACATATGTGATAACGATTTCCAAGTTATTCTGATTCCACGGAGTTTGATTTCGTGATCAACTGTGCTGTCTTTCAGTCTTTGGATAATCATATATAAAGTTATAATGGGTTATTCTCATTTGATAGAGCACAGTTATAGAGTTTTGTATAACGTCAAAGTTAACTGTTGATGTTCATGTATAAAAGTACATTAACTTTTACCCTTTACCTTTAATCACATCTTTATGTTTTCATAAGGGGGATACTCTCAATGTCAATCGGGTGCCGTGTGGTACTACGACTTTCAGTACGGAGATATCTGTTATTGGATTTTAAGTTTAAATACACCAAGAGATGCCTCTAACAGTAAAACCGAATGTGGGAGTGAGAACGGAGATCTGGCCTTTATCCCTAATGTGGTGGCGCTCGACACGGTACTGCAATTGTTATCGAACAATGCTGTAAACAAAAGGTAAGTATTATTTTGTCTCAATGAGAAAAATTAAGATTGATGCTGATTTTGGTGAATTTTAACTTAAACATAATCAGGGTGAAAATAATTCCCCATGTCTGATGACACGAGTTCTAATGAACTATATGCAATTCACTATTTTTGTCAATTCCTGTTAAACCGACTGAAGGATCTGCATTTCGACATGAACAATAATTATGGGTTATAATCTATAAACTTATATCATTTAGTTCTAATTGTAATATAGCAAGTTGGGTAAAATTTAATTGTCCAAATTCAAATAAAAAAATAGCCAAGAATCCATTTCATGAGAAATATAGAACACAAAGTAGTTATAATCTACTCGGATATTCAGCAACCTGTGGGAGACAAGATAATTCTTTACTACTGACGTAACGTCTAACAGACATGTTTTCCTACATTGAACTAGAATGCAAAGAAAAGTGTTGCTTTGGTACTGTAACGTAATTCCAGTATCTGACAACTATTCTTGTTTTCTGATTGAAGTGAAATGTTTCACCCGTATCTATTACTAGCGTTAGTTTAGCAATGATTGTGACGTGCTACATGTATGTTTAAGGATTGGATTAGATGATAAATTGGTCCATCAATGAAGAGGCTTAACAAATTAGCCAAAATCCGAAAGGTACTCTTAATAAACTTAGAAGCCATTTTTAGTCTCTGTATCTATAGACGAATTGATTGACTTGTCTTATCCTTTTAACTGAGAACGATAAAATTAGAACGATACTTTCTTTAGCACACATTAAGTGTATATTTCATTTACAACACCAATAGTATTTTTATGAATGGTGCGATGATTTATTTATTGGTCAATCTGATGCCGCGTTTTAAAACCCCCTCGCTAATAACGCTAATAAGGCTAATATTTTCTAGACCTTACTAGTCGTCGGGAATATTTCAATATCACCTATTCTAAAAGCGAGAAAAATACTCGGATTTCTTATTACAAAAGACGTGGTTATCGTCACAGTGACCAAATCGGGACACTTGAAATTTACATGCTGTGCAAAGAAGTATTTTTAAATTGTAAATATTGATTTAAAGATGCTAATATACCAATAAAATATAAGATGAACTTTATTTACTGCCACTTATGGTTACAATCACAGTTTTAGTTTGCAAATAAAGACGAAAATGTAACCTTTTAATTGAATCGCCATGCGACGTTATTGATTTTCAATTTTTGTATGTGACTTTTCACAATCCTATTATTTCACAACAAATGGTAGTTTGGAAATGAAATTCATTCAGGGAAACCCTTGAATCCTCAACTTTCCAAAGATATGCCATGTTCTGCTTAATACTTTTTTATCTCCAAATATAAGCCAAAACCAGTAGGGGTGTCCTGATTTGGGTTTAGCTACACCTGTTTGGCGATTGTGTAACCATGACTATATATCCTGTTCTATTTATGAAACCACGCGCCGGAAATATCACCTTGTTATCAAAATTAAAAGATAATTATATTTGATTAAGAAAAGAGAACAAAAATTAATTGGATCGGTACTATGGTATGCAATACATAATTTCACTACCCGATTTGGGAACTGTGATGGTACATACAATCATTTAAGTTTGGCTGACGATCACGTTGTTAAGAAAGTATATTTTTTGTATACTGCGTCATCAAAATATGTTGTTTTATATAAATTAATATATATTTTATCACGTTATAGATTGTAATCACAAATCAATGAAAATGCATGTTACAAACAATAGTATAGTATAACAATTTATAAACTATTGCTACTTTAATTGTGTGTAACATTGCTCGTATAAGCATCCAGTCTAATTGATGTGTAGAAAACATACTTATTGTATTTAATACATTTTTGAATTCTGTTTTCTGTCTCCCAGCGGTTGGTATGCGTACTTAGGATATGAGCGGCATAACACTTCGTTGATTCTGGAAATACAGGAAGAGAATTCGTACCAAATGTGGGCTCCCTGGGACTCCCCGATGGGCCAACCCCTACAGTTCAATCTTGGATGCATAGCAATTTACGGCCCTACTGGGTTATGGCATGATATGCATTGCGCCAATAACATATATGCCATATGTTCGACACCTCTTCCGACAGGTTTGTCAACATCATGATTGAGTTCCCATTTGTAATTTGAATAAAATCAGTATGTTTTTTTCTTTCATTTATGGTCTCCAGTTTGCAGACGGTTAATATCTTCTGTACAGTTCTTTAGCACAGCAGGGAATTCACTGCTGTCATATTCAAAAGTAAATCATTTTGATATTTTTTTATAATGCCGCTAGTTTTTCAGGAGTTTTGTATAAATCCTGAATATGTATCACGGATAATAAAGCCAAGATGCAACAACACTTTGTTCAGTTAAAGTTACAATACATCGCTATATCACATAAATCAAGTGATTGCTAGTTAACATACTTAATGGAAGATTTCGTTATTTTCAAGCCATAGCAACGGTGAAATATAAATAAATCATAAAATTTAAACAGGATTTGAAAATAAGTGACAAGCTTTCTAAATGTAGCATATTTGCCATATTTTCATCTTTTCCACCTTTTTTTACCACTTCTACGAAAACAACTACCACCACCACAACAACGACAGAGATACCAAAAACCACCACAACAACCACAGACTCACCAACCACCACCACAACAACGACAGAGACACCAATCATCACCACAACAACAACAACAGACTCACCAACCACCAACACAACAGAGACACCAACCATCACCACAACAACGTCAGAGACACCAACCACCACCACAACAACGACAGAGACACCAATCATCACCACAACAACCACAGAGACACCAACCACTACCACAACAACAACAGAGACACCAACTACCACCACAACAACCACAGAGACACCAACCAACACCACCACAACAACAGAAACACCAACTACCACCACAACAACCACAGACTCACCAACCACCACCACAACAACCACAGACTCACCAACCACCACAACAGAGACACCAACCATAACCACCACAACAACAGAGACACCAACAACCACCACAACAACCACAGAGACACCAACCACCACCACAACAACCAAAGAGACACCAACCACCACCACAACAACCACAGACCCACCAACCACCACCACAACAACCACAGACCCACCAACCACCACCACAACAACCACCGAGATACCAACCACCACCACCAACACGATATCGACTGAAGATCTTACCACTTCCGGTCCAATGGATTGCTTGTGTCCATGCAATAGCAGTGAGCCAGTACAGTTCTACTCTGTTGTGAATATTACGAAGGAGCTACAAGCCAAACTAGACAATCTAAAGAAGGAAACAAAGGTTGATGAAGAGATGTTATCGTCGACGATAAGGAAGAGGACTAGTGTCAGCGACCCTCGTCCCTCCTCAACCTATGTTGGGTGCGTAGGCATAGTACTCCTATCCGTAATATTTGTTGCACTTCTCACTGCAGACTTGTCGAGAGTGATAATAGCGTTAAAAAGCTGGTTCTGAGACAAGTTTTACACATGTAACGCCAATGAGTAGTAGTGGTTTTCACTCGGTTGCTTTTATTTATTGATCTAAATTAATTTTATTTCATTTTGCTAAGTTGACATCTTATCAAATAATTCTCTTTATAACAATGCAAGACAAACTTGTGACTTTGATTGCGTTTTGTTACGTTAATTATACATTGATATAAACTTGAAACCTCGGTTTTATACAGTTGTATACATGTATCTAGGTTAATTAGTTATCCCGGCATAATTCATTTCTTCTCTTTGTGTCAATATCTTAATCTTGTACAGTGTCATTATCTGTAATGGTCAATGAATTGTGATATATCAAACAATAAAACAGTTGAACATATTGAATCAAGTAGTTCAGTTTGGTTTCATAAAAGTAAAACAGGAGTGTTTACAGACAGAATTCAGAAAAAAATGACAACCGGGAAATTTGTTATATAATATCGCTGTCCTTTTGCTTTCCCTTTCTTTTGTGTTTCTGCATTATCAAAAGTCCTTGGGTCTTGATCTTGATCTCATGTGAATGGATATATAAGTTTTGTAAAGGTGGGGTCAACATTTGGCCCCCACTTTGATTTCTTTCATTTTTTCACCATATGTAGATACATTGAAATGATCAATAACTGCATAAATAATTATTCATAATTACTACTGATAACCATAGTGGACCTCTTTGCATAACACCAGGTTGACTGACGGGGGTATCCTAGCAAAGTGATCGATTAAAATTACAGGCGAGTGTTATTATGAAAATGACTAATGAAAGTGTATTTTCAATGAAATCACTGTTATTTTGAAACTAAATATGTCATATTGGTATACATGAAGTAAGCGTATTGATATTTTTAATTAGAAAAACATGCAAAATGTTCACAAAATTAACATATAACCAACATTGCCAACATGCCTTCATATAGTTACACTGGTAATCTATATTTTTAATTTCTTTAAAAGCTGTCCATATATGTATTCTATCTACATAATCATTTTTATGGAATATCAAAACCGGTTAAGTACTTTTATAGCATGCCAAACATAATCAAAACCCAATTTCACATAATCGTGAAGATTTGACTATCAAAATTTACTACGATGAAAACGGATGCATTTTCTGTTTTTGTAACATACCAAAACATTGCATTATATTATGCATGTTTTTTAGCTATGGCAGCACTCATAACTCATATATTTGTATTCTGCCAAAGTTATCTTTCCTCAATAACTTATGGTTGAGATTGTGTTACAGACAAAGAAATGCAATTATGTAAAAATAAGAAGATAACTTCAATAATACAACTATTATACATTTAATTATACCCCTGCAACGAGGTTAGTGGTGTGTGGGTGATTGAGGGATAGTGGAATCAGCTTGTCTGTCCGTGTCTCTGTCCATAGACAATGTTTATCCGGACATTTAATTATACCCCTGCAACGAGGTTAGTGGTGTGTTGGTGATTCAGGGAAAGTGGAATCAGCTTGTCT
>JAULCA010436210.1:0-11015 GCA_032360845.1 Crassadoma gigantea | reverse complement strand
TTAGTGTTGTGTTTGTATATGGTGTAGGAACTAGAATGTTTAGTGTTGTTTAGTGTTGTGTTTGGTATTGGCTGTAGAAACTAGAATGTTTAGTGTTGTGTTTGTATATGGTGTAGGAACTAGAATGTTTAGTGTTGTGTTTAGTGTTATTTTTGGTTTTGTGTCATGGGTTTATGAACTAAAATGTTTAATATCTGATGTATTTTGCTTGTTATAAATGTAAACCTAATATATGTTATGATAGCATTCCGCCTTCAGTCGCTGGATATCGATTTAAAAGACACGCAAACGACGCCATTTTGATCCAATTAATGACAAAGATAATCATTATATCTTCAGCGGAATTTGACTTGACGAGACCCTTATATTTTCTTACATTATACTTCTTTCTAGATAGAACAGGTACATACTGACCTTGATCCGTTCAATTGACAGAAACACTGTTTCATGTTTGGAAACACTTGCTCGGATACCTGTACAATATGTACCATGCCCAATTACCTTTATAATGTGGATTCTTGAATTTATTGATTAAAAATGTTAATGTATCCAGATAGACGACGTTTTTGAATACCATATTTTTATTGCAAAATTCGAAAGAAATCCCTAAAACACGAGAATCATATCATGTTTGTTTGGTAGGGCAAGCAATGGATGAACGTTTGGTTTTATTGCCGTACACTAATGAAAATTGTAGTCTGCCCCTGGATATAAGTTTATATCGGCAACATTTATCTTTATAGAAATGAGATTAAGCAAGGAATTTGTAGAGTGTGTAGGTGGGAGAAAAAGGATTGACAAAGAGGAAGTGAAGCGGAGGTAGAGTGGGGAACAGGTAAGCAACAGGAAGTTTGGAAAGATATTAACGGAAAGAGGAACTGCTACATGTAGGGTCGCGGTGGTAGGAAAAAAGTGGATACGATGAATAGAGGATGTGACTGTTAAGGAAAGAAAGAACGGAGATGGGATTCTGTAGGGACTAACTTGTTAAAGGGTCTTATATGATTGAAGAATCGAGAAGGCACATAAAAATTAGGGATGGAAGTGGCAGGAGAGTGGTTTGAGAGAATTGAAAGGGGTGGAAAGTGGTGGTAGGGGTGAGAAGGGTCGAGAGTTTTTTGGGAGTGTTTGGAAGAGTGGAGAGTGGTTTGAGAGGGATATGAGAGGGATGGATAGTGGTAATAGAGGGGTGGGAAAGGAACGATAGTGTTTTTGGAAGGCATGGAAGTGAGGAATCGGATAAAGTGTGATTTAGGCGGGATTAGAAGGGTTGATAATGATTTATCAGTGTTGCGACAGGAGTGGAGTGTGGTTTGGGATGGGTAGAAAGGAGTGAATATTTAATTGAAAGTGATGTAAAAGGGAGGAGTGAGTTTTTGAAAGGATGCGAAAGAAGGATGGAGTATGGTTTCGGAGGGATGGGAAAGGGGCAAAGAGTGATTTGAACATGATGTGATGAGTTTTAAAAGAATGGGAAGAATGGGGGAGCACCTGGGAGGAATTTGATGGGGATGATGCTAGTGTTGGAGAGGCAAGAAAATAATGGATGGTGAGGGCAGGGGAGGGAGAATGAGAAAATAGAGATATTGCGGTAGGATAAGAGAAAAGATGGAATGGGGAGGAATCGGGAAGGGGAATAGAGATGTTAAGGTCGGGGAAGTAGATAAAGTATGGGTCGGGAGGAATCGGGAGGGGGCGGGTTAGAGTCGACGAAGGAGATATGCATGTATCATAGGTAAGGTAATCGAGAGAGGACATAGAGAGGATCAAGTCGTAAAAGGAGATAAAGTATGGTTGGTGAGTGTTGGTATTGAGGTACTGAAAGAGAAAGGGTTTGGAAGGAGTTGGGAAACGGCATCAAGTGGGAGAGAGATAGAGTTATTTAGGTTGTGAGACTGAAGAATGGGTCTTGAGACATTTTTTTTTAACTGCGAAGCAGTTCATATTGAATTTGTCTAAAGACCCATTGCAGATTATACCACATAAACCTTAACAAAACTTGATTCTGTCAATAAATTTACATTTATATTTTTGGGTGATTTTAAAAATATCGGTCTTGTGCAAGTCTAACATCGTGGAAGATACGAATTAAGATTAAGAATGTGAAACTAAGTACTTGTTAGTTTGACCCTGTTGGTTTTCCAGATACTGTATATACGTTATACAATAAAGATTTAACACATTATTCCCTTTATACTACATCACTTCCATGTTTTGTCCCATCTGTTCTAAAATAAACTAAATGGCCTACTCTCTAAGGGGGTCCATTTTGAAGCGTTTTCCTCCTGAAAATGTTAATAATGAATTCGACAAGACAGGGGCATTTATGCGAAACAGTTGACAACGTTCTTGGAACGACAAATGTATCGTTGAGTAAGTTTGTGTTTTCTGCACGAATGTCAAAGTCGCACTGCACACAATCAAATCTGCATAATGGTTTCTAGACTATCACAGTGAACACGTTCCCTTTGTACTATGATCAATCTAGTGTATTCAATGGTATCTACATTCATAATCATTGTGACTGCTCCTAAAATAAACATATAAGAGCAACACAGCCGTCTTTTTATTTCAAAGTACTGTAAAATCGATAAATATACACTTCATGGTTTGTAAGGATACTTGTACCAAGGTTTTTCGCTGTTGCTTTTGTTACAACGAGCACATTAAGTTATAAACCCGAAATCTCCTGTTACTTCCCCGGTACACGTCACATCGCGTCCGGTACTGACACCTATGCGAAAGACAGATTGATTGCCGATGGAGAGACGTACTTCCTGGGAGAATCCGCCCTATTATGAATATCTACCGAAATGATAAGTCCGTCAGGGCCTTAGTCGACAGGCGCGCGTAATGCACACCGAATGTCCATCTTTACTGACAGGGCGGTCACTTATGAAGCCGGAACGGAAAGGAGAGATCTGATAATCTATCTATGAGGAACACGAATGATACCTCAGTGAATACTACTGTCTTTTGTTGTTGGGCCGTTATTAAGGTGACAGTTTTGGTGACAAATTAATCTTAGTCAAACAAGAAAGAACTAATTACCAGCCTCTAATACAAGTCTCTGTCTAATAACAAGTCGGTGGAGTTCGGAAATGAGACGGAGCAGGACGACAGGGCGTGTCAATCCTTATATGGTATGACGGTCTTGGTGATAACTCACGGTCACGTTTGGTGGTAAAAACTCTAATATATGATGATTAAAGTTGACCTGTCATAATCTGAGTCATACGTCATGTAAAACAAAAATTCGTAAGTACGCAGACACATGCATCATTTTGCAGGATAGGAGAAACGTGTCAGCGCCATCTTCCGGCATACGTGCAGCATACTGTAATGGTTCTGCCACGTTTGCGAGATCGCAGTGCAATTGAATTTCTGATGGCGGATGCCATTTATTTACTCGAGTTTGTAGCACTTATTCATTGCACAATGCATTAGGCCTACACACAGACAAATCGGCGAGAAGTGCTCTTATTTCGCGCTCGAATACAACCAAATAGAGGAAGATTGGTACCAAACCCGGCAGAGGCTTAACTGCAGCGTTCGCCGTAGATATAGGTCTATATAATAATTCCGTAAAATACGATTTAAACTGATGACGTGGTCTAGACTGATAAACAGTCTGAAGCCTCCTCATCTACTGGTCATGATAAACACAACTTCGAAATCCCACATTTAAAGTACTAGATGACAGCAGACAATCTAATCTTGAGACGTGAACCCCTTCAAGGTATATAGAAAGGGTAACAGGGCTGTATCACTGGGGCGATCTCCTATGTAATCCTCAAAGAGACCAATGACACTGCGGTTTAACTTTCCCGTGCTGAGAGTGAGCAACGCACATTTATGTACAAAACGTACCCTAGTGATATAGACATAAGCTACTTATTATAACATCGTATTTTTATATATTAATGATAAAATAAACACTTACAGTGAATTCAAACATTTCTTAGATATCATTCAAATCATCAAGAAAGTGACATTAGCAGAAAAGAGATCAATAAAATATTCACGAAAATGATTTCGAAACTTGACAAGGGTGTTGAAATATATTTGTAGATCTCAAATACAGTATAAACAGCTTCAAGTATCAATAATTCCTTGTCAATATCATACATTTAAATCCATTAAAACATCTTCTAGTTATACCATTATTTTAGTCGTAAAAACTTTAATTGCACTTGAGAAAATGGCACTATTTATGTTTATATTTATTAATGAGGAACCCCTAAATTTCGAAAAAAATGTTCGTGCTAGCAGCAATGCAATGTGTCTTTATGACTAACTCTTATCTAATTTAACATTCTTGTATACCTAACGCCTTATAATGGGTTAATTTTTATGTCCGTTTCACTTTTGGTTTCTTTGATAAATAAACAATATCATACATGTACCTAAGTTTTTTGTGCGTGATTCTGGGGGTAAATGTACTGTTTATATGTCTCAGACTTAACGTCTTTAGTCAGACCCTGCTGGAGTGACGTACCGGATTAGGTTCCCATAGGAACCCTTGTCACTGCATTCACGACTTTAGGGCCAAGGATGGATAGATCCCTCTTCTGTGTCATGTGTCATACAATTCGTACGCAGCGGCTTAAACAGTTCAACTCCTAAACATCTGTCATCATAAAAAGTCGCAAGCATGCAAGCGAGACACATAAAACGTCATCGTGTCGTGTGTATAATCGACTTTCTCTGTAAATGATATTTACCCATAATTCCCTAATGCTACTTCCGTGTCTGACGTTGCACTCTCGTAATGTCAGATGCACCGGAGCGAAGTAAAATGTCCGCTAGTTTCTTCAATAATCTTCAATAAAACCGTATTACTAGTTACATGATCCATTTCCCAGAGTTTCCCTCCAATGACAAAAAAATATATAAAACAATGTATAATCCTCATAAACTAGGAAGCAATAACATTTCGACTGTTTTGAAGATACTGGTGTAACTGATTTGGTTTCTTTCTTTATTTTCTTAATTTTGCACAAAACTACACCTGAATATATCAAATGCACATTTATTAACTAATGTTGCTTCGTAAGTGTCATAGCGCCACATCTGATCAAGACATGGATGCGTTAAAATCAATCTTATTTGTTGTCTCTATTCAAAATTAAACTGTTTCAACTTTAAAGAAAAAACATATATACATGTATATAACCTGTTAACGGCATGATATTTGACCTTCGATAGAGACTATTTTACAGATGAATAGGCGTAAAAATGTAAAACAAATAATTATATGTACATATTTTATCGGACACTTTCTCGATACTGAAAACACATATACATGTTGTTTGCAATCTTCGAGAAGGAAATACAGCGTTAAAAAATCAGAACTGTTATCCCGACAGCCTGCCGCGATGTATCTATTTCATAGACAATAACAATAATATTTGTTCAGTGACAACCAATCCTGTGTTTTACAACCTTACTAGACAGCTGACTAGAGTCCATTTTCTCCTTTCCGTCGGATTAAGGAATTTCTGTCCCTGGTCAGCAGACGTAGTCGCTGAGGAGCTCGAGGGATATAGGAAATGTCAGTTGGCCATAGTCCTCCTGAAGGGCAGGATATACGTCAATTATATAAATATTTTGTACTTTTTGGTCTTATTTGTAAAGAGCTATTGCGGATAGCTATGCCTATTTTCCCAAAGCCATGATCCGCTATTGCGCACGTCTAATCGTGCACTGTTATGACGCGTCCTCGGGTATTTATATACAGGTAGCTCTATCGGAATCTCGTTTCTAAGAATAGATTATTGTAAAACAGACAAATTCAAAGCCAGGGCTATAAATACATTTGTTTCACGATAACGACCCAACGGAATGTGTATTTCGCGTTATGTTTTATGAAACACAAGATCGTTCAAGTTTGAAAGGATTTGATTTTCATTTCTACTGCCTACGTCATGCCGTTACATGTTTCCTTAAAAACACACATCCTGCTATTGTTCTTTCTGCAATCTGAAATGGTTAACTTAAACAGGTTTTGAATAGCATTTTTTACACGTGTATTGCGCTCCTTACTTGTGCTGTGTACTTCCAGCATTTAAAGGAAATGAGACTGTCCTCGCCGATGAAATTTCTTGCATGCTCGGTAATATATTTGCGATAATAAAAGTGGATCTCTTGGGGGCAGAGGGGCCAATAAGGGAAATACAGGTTAAACCTCTAGCACCTTTCTTCTACCGTAGGATTGTGTCCAAATTTGGAATGAAGAATCCTTGGGTAAAGGGGAACCAATTTGCATAAACAGTGTGCCTGACCCCCTAGGGATTTTGTACATATTTGGTCTAAAGCATCATTGAGTGAAGGTGATCTGACCCCCCTGGGGACAGAGAGGCGGGGCCTAATAGGGAAATATAGCAAATTCTTCAAAATCCCCCGTTTTCTGTAGATATGAAAGGATTTTGTCAAATTGCATTTAAATATAACCCCTGAATAACCAGGCAATGCATGTACACTACCAGCAACATCTAGCTATCCCAATTTCAGTTTTGCTAACATTTCCAGGTGAGCGACACAGGCCCTCTGGGCCTCTTGTTTATGATATTACCAAGTTAGTTACATTCACGTCGAATGCATTCCTGTGAATAGATATCTCGTTTAATCATTTTGCATGATAAAGTTGCTCTCCCACGAATAGATATTCCGTCATATATCTTGTATCACACCTTGCTTCATGTAATTGCTTTCCATTAAACATGTATCTCGTCAGACAAGGTTGGCTGCATTCCCGTTAACAGATATCGCGTTGGACTATGTGTGTTGCTGTAATGTCTGCATCAGGATTCAGTTGTTTGGTATTTCCTTTTTATGAGTAGTCGTTTCTGGACTTTCGTTTTTACCGTTAGTTTTGCCTAAACAAACCTTTGTAAAACTTAAGAATATCGAGAGGAAGATATCAGCAAGAGTAAGTTTTTTTTAAGTTTTTGCCGTAAAATGTCCAGATGTTGTTTTCTTTGTAACATAATTATCATGTTTATTCGCTGTCAAGTTTTGATTCAAACATTTAAGTGTTTTCGGAACAGTGCATTTCGCGTCACACCTTGTTAGTAACCTTCCGTTAAGCAGATATCGCGTCTGGCCATTAAACATCGTGTCTTTAGGTCATGTTACATGCTTTCCTGTGAACAGTTATCTCGTCTGATCATTTAACATCATGCACGATAGTTGCTTTCGAGCACAGATATCGCGTCAGTCCTTTAACACTATTTTAGGCATGTATACATGCCCGAGAATAGATGAGATATCGAATAAGACAATGTCCACCACTGAGTTGCCTTCCTTTGAACAAATTTCTCGTCTAATTATATTAGTTGTATAATGCTCGTGGTCTCCCCCTCCACAAATAATATGTTAAATCATGGAAGTTGCCTTCTCGTGAGTTCCTTTCCTGTACAAAATAATCTGTTAGACCATGGAAGCTACCATCGCATGGACAAATATTGTGTCTGACAATGCTTGTTGCCTTCCCGTGAACAGATATCACGTTAGACCATATTCATTGCCTTACTGTGAACACGTTTAGCATTAGTACATGTATATATTGAAACAAATCTGTCTTCATATTTGATTTTCATGTTATCAGCCAGTTGTAATATGGTTAGCAATAAATACGCTTCCTCTCGATGATATTACACTGGAATCACAGATGCTCGAATAACATTAACGTTGAATACCCTATAGGAGCCGATGTGTAGCCGAACGCAGTAAATGTCACGGCGAAATACTTCTGGGAAACCATTATGGGAAGAAAGCCTGAACCAAAACGCGGTAGAGCAGAATGCCTTGTGACAGGACGACATGACACTGCAGCAAATAATCACAATGGGAAAACGGTTTGAAGAACGCTGTTGGGTAAAAGGTTGTTCGGTTAAGTGATGTAGGGTAAAAAATGGTTATGTGGTGAAATATTGTGTGGTGAAAGGTTGTGTTCTTAAAAATGTTGGGTAGAAGGTATTGTGGTACTGAGTGATAAAATGTGTAGCGAGCAAAGAATCTTTGGTGCAGTACGCTGTACGAGTGGAAGTTGAATATGCATATATGTCTCGTTAACTATATAACATCGTTGTTTCTCCGTTATCTTGATACGTAGGGATGAAATAATCATGCTGTGTTTTCTTTGTAGTATATTCTTTTAATTAATATGATGATAAATACAACACCATATGTTTACGTTACAGCACATTTAACCAGTTAAAAAAAACAAATACCTCATTGGAAATAAATCTCCGGACTTTCATCAGTCATCATTGGTAAGTCGTTTGTAGAAATTATAGTTAATTCGACTTAAATAAAAAAAATATAAGTAATGTTTGTTTTCAGAAAAAATAATATTGTGTTTTTGATGAAGGAAATGAGTTTAAGAAATGAGTAGCTAGAAACGATCTTGTTAATTATATCTGATATAGACCAATTATGGATTTGTGTTGGGCTGAATATATGGATATATGACCCTATCTCTACCAAATTCAAAATGAGGATGGGACGATATGCTGTTTTTACTAGTAAACAAGATGGAACACAATAAAATCTTAAAAAATACTGCAATAGGCAGATAATATTCCAACTTTACAATTGAAGTGACGTCATAGATCTGCTGTTTGTAAAATAGATATACGGGTTATCACAACTCACCAACATCCACGTAATTATAATCCAACCAATGAAAATGTAAGGACAAGTTCAGATAGCGTAATCGCATATTGATGTATGTGACACGTACCTAAATCAAATCATAGTAATCGTTGCACTGCTAGATCTTTGTGAGGATGGGACGATATGTGAGCAGTTTGTGATTCAATTTCGTAGGACAGAAGGTTAATGTCAGTGTAACAGAGTATGTCAGGAAAACATAAGTTGTACATGGAAATGTTACATGATGTATGTTTTTATCTTATCCGATGTGTGCAGACTATATGGTGATTGAATGAACCTGTAAATACATGTAGTAAGATATAAAGTATGCTGTGTCATGGGTAAATAGTGTTATACCTAAATGAACTGTGTTACGATCTACCTAAATATCATCCGGAACTTTGTCTATGGCTACTCCATAGGCTGGAGAGAACTGCTTACTGAATGGTCGAATCAGCAAGGATGAGTAATACAAGGGTTCTGATTGGCCAAGTCATAAAGCAATGTAAAGGAGTATATAAATCGAGGTTCTTGTGAGGGCAGGACGATATGTTGACAGTGTGAGATTCAATGTTGTAGAACAGAAGGTTAATGGTAGATATTGTAAGGGTAGTGCGATATGATGGTGGTGTGTGATTCAATGGTGTATAAAAGAAGATTAAAGGTAGATAGTGTAAGGATAGGACGATATGTTGAAAGTGTGATTCAATGAGGACACTGATAAAGAGGTCATTGTACAATAAGAACGCTATGTAAACATGTCGCTGTACTGAAGGAACACTGTATGGACAGGTCATTGTAGTGATAGAACGCTGTATTGACAGGTCATTGTACTGATAAAACGCTATGTACTCAGGTCATTGTACTGATAGATCGCTGTATTGACAGGTCATTGTACTGATAAAACGCTATGTAGACAGGTCATTGTACTGATATAACGATGTATAGACAGGTCATTGTACTGATAGATCGCTGTATTGACAGGTCATTGTACTGATAGAACGCTATGTAGACAGGTCATTGTACTAATAGATCGCTGTATTGACAGGTCATTGTACTGATAAAACGCTATGTAGACAGGTCATTGTACTGATAGATCGCTGTATTGACAGGTCATTGTACTGAAGGAACACTGTATGGACAGGTCAGTGTAGTGATAGAACGCTATGTAGACAGGTCATTGTACTGATAGAACGATGTATAGATAGTTCATTGTACTGATAGAACGCTATGTAGACAGGTCTTTGTACTGATAGAACGCTGTATGGACAGGTCATTGTACTGATAGAACGATGTATAGACAGGTCATTGTACTGATAGAACGCTGTATAGATAGTTCATTGTACTGATAGAACGATGTATAGACAGGTCATTGTACTGATAGAACGCTGTTAGACAGGTCATTGTACTGATAGAACGCTATATAGACAGGTCATTGTACTGATATAACGATGTATAGACAGGTCATTGTACTGATAGAACGCTGTATGGACAGGTCAGTGTAGTGATAGAACGCTATGTAGACAGGTCATTGTACTGATAGAACGCTGTATGGACGGACAGGTCATAGTAATAATAAAACGTTATATACACAGGTCATTGTACTGATAGATCGCTATGTAGACAGGTCATTGTACTGATAGATCGCTGTATTGACAGGTCATTGCACTGAAGGAACACTGTATAGACAGGTCAATGTACTGATAACACGCTGTGTAGACAGGTCTTTGTACTGATAGATCGCTGTATTGACAGGTCATTGTACTGATAGAACGTTATGTAGACAGGTCATTGTACTGATGAAACGCTGTATTGACAGGTCATTGTACTGATAGAACGCTGTATGGACAGGTCATTGTACTGATAAAACGCTATGTAGACAGGTCACTATACTGATAGAACGCTATGTAGACAGGTCATTGTACTGATATAACGCTATGTAGACAGGTCATTGTAGTGATAGAACCCTATGTAGACAGGTCATTGTACTGATAGAACCCTATGTAGACAGGTCATTGTAGTGATAGAACCCTATGTAGACAGGTCATTGTACTGATAGAACGCTATGTAAACAGGTCATTGTACTGATAGAACCCTATGTAGACAGGTCATTGTACTGATAGAACGCTATGTAGACAGGTTATTGTACTGATAAAACGCCATGTAGACAGGTCATTGTACTGATAGAACGCTATGTAGACAGGTCATTGTACTGATAGAACGCTGTATGGACAGGTCATTGTACTGATAAAACGATGTATAGACAGGTCATTGTACTGTTAGAACGCTGTATGGACGGACAGGTCATGAAGTGATAGAACGCTGTATGGACGGACAGGTCATTGTAGTGATAGAAC
>JAULCA010436209.1:9783-23209 GCA_032360845.1 Crassadoma gigantea | reverse complement strand
TGACTTCTATGGGTGGTGACCCTTAAAAATACCTGGAGTCCTGGGGTGGGGTAGATATTTTACTGGAATAGCCCTAAAATGAAATGATGGCTGTACTAACTTTGACTTGGCCGGCTTTCCAATGAAAGAATCTTCTTCATCACTTATTGGTTCGTCTATCTGGTCTGGATGAAAGCTCGTATCTGTCACTGGTTGGAAGTCTTCATTATCAGAGTCTGACTTGATGGCTTCCTCGTCTGACCCATAGCTGTATCGAGGCTTTGTCGCTGTTAATAAAACAACTAACATATAACTTACTATGACAAGCAGTACATGTGTCTACCAAATTATGGCTACCATTATAACAGCTATTCCATTTCAGGACTAAAATCCTGTTTTACAGAGTACCATTGCTAAAATTCAGTCAATAAGAAGCAATGTCAGGGCAGGAAATCAAACCATGAATATAAACAATATAAATTTTGGGAGTCTTGGGGACAGTTAGTATCCTAATTGATTATTGTTTATCAAGATTCAGGAAGCCTATTTTTTGACATTGTATATCAATTTTTTTGTTACTCAGTGTTTTACTGCTGTAATTCATATTAATCTGGATTGTGAGGGTTTAATTAGGTCAAAACAGTTGATCATTGCTAACAACTGGTTAATGGATTAAGTCAACAAATGACATGTATGAAATAAGCCTAAACTATAATTCTGATTGCTTGCCTACCATCGGAAGATCTTTTTTTATATATCCATGCAAGTTTGAACATTTTGTTTCCAACAAGAATTATGCCCAATTATATGTCTCGCCTGTCCCCACTTTGAGCATAAGATTCAATGCATCAAGTCTGTGACGAAGTTGGAAATTTACATTTCATAACAAAGTTTGGTAAAACATCGACCATCTTGTCAGATCAGAAAACGGATGCCGCAGTTGAGTTCACAGTGCAAAAATACACTTGCATACCAAGTTTTAGCGAAATCCAGCAACAACTGATATCCACCAGTCAGAAGTGGCAATTTTGTCAAATCAGAAAACAGATGTTGTGGCTGAGTTCGCAGTGCCAAAAAACAGGTTCTTAACTAAATTTGATTGTAATTGAACAATAACTGAATTTCAACCAATCAGAAGCCATTATAAGGTGGCCATTTTGTCAAATCAGAAAACAAATGTTGTAGCAGAGTTCGCAATGACAAAACACACGTACAAATAAAATTTAAGCGAAAACGAACAATATCTAAATTACGTCCAATCAGAAGCTAGTTTACTGCGGCCATGTTTGTTGTCTGATTCCCTATGGTTATGATCATCCAAACTTATAGTCTAAGTTTAATTAGTCAAACACTTGATTGAGGTACAGCATATAACACACAGCTAAACGCAAAAACTTTATATCGAGGAAGATGCTGTAAAATTCACTGGTCCGTGAAATGTAGACCACATTCATTATATCATGCATGGTTTATAATCCATGGGCTATGAATATATGACACATGTATGGTCCAAGTTTGGTTGCTCTAGCACTTATATTTTTTGAGAAATAGAGCTAAACACAAAAACTTAACATTAATGAAGATGCTGTCAAAGTCACTGGACAGTGAAATGTAGGGCACATTCAGCAACTGATGCATGGATTGAGGTGAAGTATATGAGACACATTTATTGTACACTCTTTGAGAAACAGAGCTAAACGCAAAAACTTAATGTTGCTATCGACACCGTAAAAGTAACACGGAAGTCCAATCTCCACAACATCTGTTGCAGGCGAGACAAAAATGAACGTTCTGTCAAAAATAATGTGACGACATTTGATTAATACAGATATCTCCTGGTATTGTGGCATCACTAGTGACAATATCCAATTCGCAAGGGATATAATCACTTTCATACCACTGATATTTACCCACACTTCACCAGCAAACATGTTACAGATCACAGGAAAAAATTAAAATAGGCACACAAACCTGCTGTTCGTCTAGGTACTCTCTCCCTGTTAACAACTGTCTCTCGGAAACTACCGTCCATATCCTCATCAGATAAACCTGACAACTCCTCCTCAGAATCATCAGACCAGGGGTTGCGTTTCTTGCCCTTCTTAGGCGATTTCTTGGGTGATTTTTTACTGATACCTGGCTCAGCCTTTGGTTTTTTTGGATCTGTAGAATTATCAGCAGAAAATGTTTACTCTCACTCAGTTATCATTCCTGTTCTTCATGTGTATTTTATTGGCATACTCCTTCAACCATATTTCAAAGTATCATTGTTTGATCTGAATCTACCAAATCCCTAACACAAGTAACAGAAAGAGGAAACACTTAATCAAATATTAAGCATTGATTATACCTTTGATTAATAACAAAACATCAAACCAAATATATCACAAAGATGGAAGATGAAAATTCTCCAAATACACCAGAAAACCAGGAAGTATTTTAAAGATTCCTTTCTAAAAGGTACTTTATTCCCTATCCCTTCCACCTTGACAATAATTGTCTTACTTCGCTGCTTCTTCTTCTCTCCATTACCCTCCACTGCTGCCATGCCCATTTCCTTAGCCTTAAGGCGATCAGCAAGACTCATGGGCTCATCATTGTCATCTTCCATTTTAAAGTCTAGCATCTTAGCCTCCTTTCCCTGAAAGATATATGTACACAATTTAGCAAATTCATTAAAATGCCAGAAGGTTGTTATCTACCTGGGTTACTGGAGATTTGTTACGTTGAACAAGAACACGTCTCCACTTAAAAGTGAAGGTCACAGTGACCTCAATACAGCACAGTATTTACCACTCAGTGGCACTGCTACTATAAAACCCTACCGACTTTGGATGGCATTCAAATAGACAGTTAATATCATAGCCCATGTATTGATGTCATGGTTGTGAAGTTAAGATACTGCTTATGCTCCATGGTGAGCTAAAAATTGATCCCCCCCCCCCCCAAAAAAACAAAAACAAAAACCAATATGATCAATTATACAGTATACTGTCTGCCATCTCGACTGGTGTTAAGAATATACAACCTAATATTCCCATTTCCTTACTAAGTGTGTAATATGAACACTCAGAAAAACTTTAGATAACTATCAATTTTCGCCCAATACTTTCACTTTACAAGGTATCGGACTCATATAAAGAAGCTTCAGTTCCGCTCTAAATATTTCCTGAACTGTGGAGAAGACACCTGATCTCTATCTATTGCTTTAGTTTTTGCCGAGTTAACCATTGTACAGAAGGTCTAGATCTATTTACCAAAGTAGGAAGGAGTGTCACAGACCAGGATACTTACCAGTTTCTTTACTTTAGCGTTTGTAGCCTTGGTCACCTTCTTCAGAGCGGATTCTATCTTTGGTTCCACACGCCTGCCCATAGGGGACGGCTGTGTCTCAATGATTGCCACTTTCTTGATGCGTGGCTTGCTACCACCCTTTGTTTTGGCCACTTTTGTGATTCCTACTACTTCATCCTCCTTCTCTTGCTGTTCCACTTCCTACAAAAGCACAACATAATGTCAATTGTATCACAAGACTTCCACCGTGTTCACACACATATCAAACACTGTAATAAAACATACTTAGTTTATCATCTTTACACAAATGCATACATGTATACAAAAGGCCAAACAAAACGTGTGTATCAGGTATTCCAGCCTACTTTTATTTCATTCAAATGTACTAAAATATCTCATTCAAACATACTGAAAAGTGCATGACACTTCGCTTTTTCATAGGCAGGTTCCAAAAAATTTAAAAAAAATAAAATAAAATAAAAATCTGATTTCATTATTTAAAAGACCTAAATCTGAAAAATTAATGTAAATACAATATTGTTTGTATAACTTTTTGGTGATTTTTGTAATTCAAATTTCTGTGATTAGCCCCAACCCCTCCCTCCGTAAAACAAATAAGTCCCTCCCAACCTTCATGTAGTCTCAAACACAATTTTTTGCCTATCAATTTAATTAAGTAACTATGAAAAATATGTCTTTAAAGTATCACTGCTACAGTACAACTTACATCTAGAACAGTGAGGAATTCCTCCAGGTCATCTTTCCATAGGTCTGTTTTTGTCTTCTGTCTCAGATTGGACAGCTCCTTACTCTGAGGAAGTAAAATACCTTTTTAATGCTTTAGCAGGTAGAGAACTTTCATTAGAGTACAACATAAAGAGTACGAACAATAAAACGTCAAGGGAACTATGTTCCCTGACGTTAAAAAGTAACATGACAAAAATAAGAATTTTTTTTGTAATGTGTACTTTAATGCTCCTTCTAAGTTTTGCTGAACTTTGAACTGTGTCCTCTCTTTGACAAAAGAATTTCTTTTTTCTTTATCAAACTTCCTTTTGTCATATCAAGTTTTGCTTCAATCAGTTGTTTCTTTTGTGGTGAAAGATTTTTGGGTTAATCAATTTCACAGCATGGCAGAATTTGGCATATATAATGAAAGTGTATGAAATTTCTCCATTCATCTTTGGCAGAGAATCAATTCATACATCAGTCTCCATCTACTGAAGTTTTTTCTCCCTCATGTAGAAAGAATTATTTCCTACCTTTGCCTCTTTCTGTTTGAGTAGTTCTTCCTTCTTTTCACGAGACAGACTCCAAAGTTGCATACCTAACAGGTAGTTGAAGTCTGGACCATCGTTGTCTTCTTCATCAGAATCATCGTCATCCTGACAAGAAGAAATTGGAGGTAAATCTTTCTTCGAATTTCATTTTCCACAGTTTTTGTAAAACACATGTGTTACTGTAAACATTCAATAATAATGAACAAGACCTGTTGTTCTTTATTCTTCGTTAATTATCTAACGTTATGAAAAAAGTCTTATCAACTCTACAGCACAATGATCACCTGGATTTATCATCAGGTGGAGTTATCTACCTACATCTTTTACATGGGCCCTCCCTTTATCGCGATCAAAATGGCTGAACCAGCTGAACCCGAGTTGTTCCTTAACGAAATAAGTATGACCTTATAATCTGAAGCTGCTTTCAGACGAGTCCTGACAAATCATTGCAAGACCTGCATAAACATTTGCATATCTGTCAGGGTTTATATACAAAAATGTTACATTCAAAAACAGACAAACTGGCCATGGTTGTTCCACATAAAATGAACCGGCCCCTGATGTTATAGACTTCGCTTACCTTTTTGATCATGTCCTGCTTGGCTTTCCATGCTTTGACAGGATCACTGTCATAGCCTCTCCTCACTAGCATTGATATCAGCTCCCTCTTTGGTTTGTTTTCTGTGGATCACAAAGAGGAAACAACATTTCAATTTGATTGTTCCAAGAAACCATGGCCAGGAAAAAAGAAAGGGCAAATATTCCATTGTCATTCATTACAATGATATATATAAAAGATTCTACAATGATGTACTATTCTCTTGTTTGTAGAGTGTGAAGTGATACAAATCTTGTTTTGATAGTGGTGTGCTGTTCAGATCAGATTTTAGATGTGGTTAATTTTTTTCAGCACTTGAAGTGAATGCACCAAAAGTAAACATGCCAGAATATATATTGCCACAGCATTCTGATATCAGCAAACCATCTCCAATTCATTAATTATGTGTCAATTACTAACTTCCATTTGCTATATTTTTCATTAAAGGGAAATTTGGAACAGTTTCAGCAGGAATAACCCTATTAAATAATAACACCTCAATAAAGGTATATTTTCATGAAGGTGTCATAACTTTTCGGTGTTTTGATATCTGTTGTATTAGTTGTGTTCAAGTGTGTACAGCCAAAGTCAGATTGCTATGCAGTAAATAAATCGCTAAGTTATCTTACAAATATGTGCTCCCCTGTGCTGCAAAGTTAAAATTAAAGATAGTACAATTATATAACCTGAAAATGACACGTACAATACTGACATGTTTTCAGTGTATACACATGTAAATAAAGGCTATAGATGATCATATGCTAGCACAACTATTGTAACACTTTGGACTGATTAAGTAAGGTATTGTAAAGCGTCAAGATTTAGCACACAGAATCATCAAATGCTAAAACTTGACGTACCAACATTTAATCACCCCATTTTGAGCAAACAAGTGCCAAAATATTACGAAGTACGGCACTCCGATCCTTTCAACAATTCTAATACACCTGTGTTCTGGATATCACACACAGCTTAACTTACCAATAACCACAGTGCCCTCAATCTTCTCCAGGATGAAGCGAGCCATGTTATCGAACCTCAAAGATTCTGCCGAGAGCATCCCCATCATATAGTCCTTTCTCTTCTGGTAGAACTCTAAACGAAGAGTATAGAACTCCTGCAAAATTTCTTCCACTGACTCATACCGCTTTATGCAACCGTTGTGGTCAAACAGCACCTACAAAACAAAAGTAAGTCTAGAAATGCTGTTATTTATTCAAATGATAAATGAACTTAAAACCATTGTATTGGACAAGTTACGTAGAATTTTACTTTCCTGAATGACCTTTAACCTGACATCAATAAGTTCGCAAAGGCCAATTTGTGTTTTCGGGAAAGAAAAGCTTGTGAAACACTCACCATTGTGTTCTGTGACAAGTTGGTTTGTAGCTTGAACAACTTGTGGAGCCCTGTATCCTCTGCCTGGGCCAGTTTTTCTGCGGTCATCTTGACCACAAACTTAACAGTGGTGTCTGTGTGGTACTCCTTGTAGTCTCTATAGAGGAAATCAGTATCAAAACATCAGATTGTTTGCGTGCAACCTGTAACTATGCAATATATAATTATGACAAATGATTTCATTGAAAGAATAAAATGCAATCACTTATTGTCTTTTCGTATTGCAGAGTTATCTGCTCTTGTGAGCAGGTATTGATTGTTACGTCATTTTTTTTGTGAGAGCAACGTCATAAATTTTTGTTAAAACATCGTAATTTTCTCACAAAAATTAATGACGTAACAATCAATACCATCTAACAGGAGCAGATAACTCTGCAATACCAAAAGACAGAATATGATGATGCCAGGTGTTTTCTTGTTTTGGTAAAGTATATATTTGAATGACTTACGTGATCATTATAGGTTGTTTTTCATTGCCATACAGCATGGGTTCCAGTACATCCTCCTTGTAGTTCTGGGTCCAGGTACGTACTGGCAATTCTGTGATCTCCACGGTCTGCTCATCAATGACGGATATCTCACCAGACACCAGGTACCGGTTGGTACACAGTTCCTGAATTGATCCCTTGAAACCCTTAAAGGAAGGCATCTGGAAGCAAAACTCACAACATTCAGAAAAATCTTTCTTTGCTGAAGAGTGCAGTATATAATAAAACCAAAATATGCAGCAAACCTATCAGAAAGATCTGATTAAGACAAAATGATGTGCACACACAGCTTTTATCCTAAGCTAGTGTTGAGATTAAGTTGAAATTTGTTTATCCATCAATGGGTTCTTTTCCCCAACCAATGATTAACCTCAAATTAACATTTAGAAGAAAGCGATAATGACCTAATGACCTATCAAGTGTTGTAAGAAATTTTTTCAAAACCTTCACCAGCTTTTACTGAATCCAATATAATATTAGCAGATTTTGATAGAAGAAAAGGTTTAAGATACAATATCCTACCAGTAAGACAGCAGAAAACAAATCCTTTAGTCGTTGACTCGTTCCCTAAACTATACGACACATTGATTGGCTTGAAATTATGATACCACTTAGAGAGCAAATACACACAATTTTACGGACTTAAATCAATCAAGGAATCTGTAGCCGATTAATCAGAAACATGACCTAACCAACCAATTCTCAACAATGTTCATTAAACGGCACACCACCAAAACAGGCAATTTAATTTAAATACATGTCCTTTATTTTCACACTCAATATGTTTGTCCTCTGCTTGATAGGTTTTGTTTGTCTTTTTTTAATTCATGCTAAATGCTTGACTTGATTTCCCACCAAAAAAATTATAATTTTTTTTATTTTGGGGTACACATATCTTTCAAAGACATATTTGTGAAAACATTGAATTCACAAAAGAAAACAGGCACTTAAGTTTAGAATAATGTGTCTAAGAACACTGGTCTACAATCGATATTGTCACCATCCATCAAATTCATACCTGGTGCCGTATTATCATGTTTTAAATCTGGTACTATTTGATAATGTCTAAATTTTCCAATTCACCTTCTGTGAAACAAACTAAACTTTTGGAAGACTCAGCATTATTTCTGATTTATGAAGGCAATGAGGCACTTTATGTAACCCTCATTGCCCACATTCCCTCTTGCCTATTCCCTAATACATATTTCCAATAATTGTATCGGACCCCTATTCTTTTTAACAAATGTGTTACCTCCTATATGATCATGTGGAATATCCTTGATTCAACACTTTTAGATACAGATTTTTTTCAATACATAATGTGAACTAGGTCTGTAAGACATAAATGATCCCTGCTGCCATGTGAAATTAGTTTCTACACTTAAAGTTGATAAGTTGATTTTAATATTCATCTGTTTTGTCTCGATGTTATTACCATCTCCAAAACATATTGAAGCAGTATCATGGACGGGATGGGAAGGAACAGGATGAGTCCGGATAGGAGGGACATGGGCAACACTATATGCCTCCCATTTTATGGGGGGGGGGCATAAAAACTGATGGTTCTCCAATTATTCATACCATTGGCAGAATCTCTTCATTGTCCATAAGCCTCTTGATGTTGGCTATAATTTCCCGAGGGTCGTAGTTGGCGACTTTTGTACTCCAGCCAGTACCAATACCTTCGGCTCCGTTCACCAAAACCATTGGGAGGATAGGACAGTACCAAGAAGGCTCGATCTTCTGATTGTCATCAAACTGGTGCTCCAACAACGGCTCATCCTTTGGGTTAAATGCCAGTTTGGCCATTGGACTGCAAGAATGAATAGATAATGCTTTGTGAAAGGACTAGGGGCGGTAAGGGTCATTTCTGGCCTCATAAAGGATTTAAAATAAGTTGTTATACATATAATCTGAAATAAGTGAACTACACAAATATGAATAGGAGTAAATTGCATGAATATCATCTATTGTGTGCTATTTACATTGAAAAAAGGCCCTTTTGAAGAAAATCAATTATGCCCTCTTCAATTTTTGAAAGCTTCTTCATGCACAAAACAAATAAATATTTTACATGCTCCTAGAAAAGATTTGTTTGTTTGTCACATTCAAAGGCTGCTAAATGTCCAAAAACACCATTTTTGGGGTTATTTCTGCATGCCAACCCAATTTTGTTGCTATGGTAGGACAACTATACAGGCACATTGAAAAAATCTACACCAAGAAAGATAGCCTCAATAAAGGGATATGAGGTATATAACAGAAATTTGTCAATAAATCTAGTGTTGGGAATCGGTTGCGATTTCAACATCGATGGTCAGATATAATCGGTTAGTGTCAATCGATCGATTTCGATTATCAATCGGTTAGCCTACCGTTTAAACATAATCCTGAAAAAAACCTAAAAACTAACTAAATAGATCCACTTTAAATTACTTTTTATGAATCCGAAAATTATCCATAATGTCCCAAGTCCTTTCTTTCTGACAACTAATGCAGGCATTCTTACTTTAATAGTGAAATGCTCAGTACTGAGTATGGTAGTTGTATTTCTAGTTTGAGGGATGTCTACATACCTGAGTTGTGTGAAGATGTAACGGGGACTAGCAGCATCTTTGCCACCATGAAGGCGGGTACCAAACTGACCAATGGGTTTCAGTGTGTTAATGTTATTGGAACCAACAAAGTTCTGGGCCAAGTTGATAATTGTCCCCATTAGGGAGTTCTACAAAACACAAACACAATTTGTATTAGATTTACCACAAAAAAAATTATAAAAGCTAATCATTTTCTTTTACTTGAACCTAATTAGTGATTTTTCAGGCTATTTTGGAGAATACAAATACATTTCTGGAAATTGGGAAAATTCAATGCCAACACAGGTGTTTTAGGGAAAAAATTATGTTATTACAGTAACAATTTACCCAACCCCAGGATTTGAGATTTTGGGCAAGGGTAGCACTGGTAAATATCCATGGATAAAAGTGTCTTATGCTGCGGTCTTGTGGTCTAGATTTGTACCCAAGATGTACTAAAGGTATATATGGTCTTGATTTGAACTGCATACATAAAACTATCAAAGAGAAACATAGATATCACTTTGGTTTATATAACTTGCAATTGACAGTCAGAGTCAGGCTTGGCGATTGACCCCGGTCCCGGAAACACCACCATCGGCTCTGTCTCTATAAGTGGAATTGGACCTGCACGCGTGGGTTTTGATTTAAAATGCCTGTGGTGGATTTTTGCTTTTAAAGAGATCAGACAGGCTTTTGCCCCTATTACTGTCTGATAGCTGTTTTTTTTGGTGTAGTATTTGCGGTTGCGACAACGCCATATTCTCAGTGGTTCGTGATCAGCTAAGCATTTGCAGACGACTTGCATTCTATACACTAAATCAATGACCGGGTCAAAATTTCCGGAATTAAAATCGGCAATCAGTTGGGAATTTCAGCAGGGCAATTGGGAATTATTTTGATGAAAATTCATTTGGAATGGGATCGGTACCCGACCCCATTTATAAAGCCTGAAAAATCACTGCTAATGCTTTCTTCCTGTCTCCTTTGAGGAAGGCTACACATATATAAATGGAAGATTATGTAATGTTTGGGATAAAAAAGACAATATTCCATGAAGTGAATATTCAAAGAAAAAATATACAAAAAAGAGTTTAAAACTGTCAAATAAATATATCAATTTGCACATTATGCCATCTGAAAAGGAAAAATGCAACATCAGAAATCTCATACAAAGAAGACATGATTTTCCTTACTTTTCTGGTCAAATATTAGACAATATGAGCCATTTCAGATCATTTTGTGATAAAATTATCATACCAGCTAGATGATACTTCCAAATTAAAGTCTGAAATTCTTCTCAACTACAAAGAAACTCTTGTGCTAATGCAATGATAGTTTAAACTTCAAGTTTAAAACTGTTTCTTCAACTTGAGTAAGATGAATGAACTACCTCTCCATGATGGTAAGCAGACAGTTCTCCCACAGAGCCTGCCAGCTGAGCAACCTTGATTTCTTTCACCAGGTTACGCTTGAAGCACGTGAAGATGACCTTTCTCTGTCCTGGTTTGAAGCCATCTACCATGGAGGGGATAGAACGATTGTTGTCCGCATTGCTGAACAAGATCAGCTCACGGTTGATGAAGTCGTTGAAGCTGATGTTTTTTGTCTGTTTCCCATACAGGTATAGCTAAAACAGTTGGATTAATTTTATTGTTGTGTCTTCAAGAAATACAGGATGGGAAGACAAGGTTTTGGAATGAAGGACGCATAGTCTAGTACAAAACATAATATAAAACTTGTGACATTCTCATTCACTTTGATCCAAAATCTTATTGTTTTAACATTAAAATGAACTTAAATGCATGTAAAAACCAATGGTATTAAAAATATTGATTTCTTGGTGCAATAAAACTGTTTGTTTGAATGTTTAAAGGAAAACTTTGCATTTATTGATTATTCTTGGGGGAAAAAATATAAAGGAGGTACGGCAGTCAAGTGGTAGGATGCTGGGCTCGTGACCAAAGGGTTCAAGTCATGTCACAGCACTGTGTTGTATCTCTGAACAAAATACTTCAATCCACTTGTTCGAGTCTACTCAGCTGTAAATGAGTAAGAAATGGCAGCACTGGCTGCATGGTCCCCTGGGAGTTAAGATATTGGCCAGTTGCAAAGGCCCAATAACCACTGATAATAATGTGAACCTCTTTGAGACGGCCTATCAGCTGGGCTTTGATAAATCAGTAGTAAAGAACCTAGAAATATTACTATTGTTTAAAAATGCTAGATGTATCACTGTAGAGTACCCTTAACCTTCTTTTAAAGTATCAACCTAACAATATTGTGTGGAAGCAAATCTTATGCATTGTTGCAATAAAATTATACTAAAGCTTGTCCAATTTCTTTTTACAAAATGTTAAGCATTGATCTTACATGTGTGTGACGGCAAAAGACATACCTCTGGCAGACCCATTTCTGAACGCCTCTTTCTTTCCTCCATCCAAGTAGTCAGCCATTCTTTCCTCTCCTCTACCTTCTTCTTACTAAATGCCTGCAATGAAACATTATCATAAATATGTATTTTGGGTTCTATAAGGCCAAAATAGATAAGTACAACAGATATCGAAATATTGGAATCACCCAAAAGCCTTGTAATTGTATTTACAGTAGACATTAACAAACCAACGTCTGACCATTTGTTTTTTTGTCCCATCACAGGTTATTTCAATTTGTTTTAAATCAAATATCTAAAAGTTCTAGTTTGTCTCGCAGTTGTTCTTTTGGCTTAACTTTTAGCTGGTCCCATTGTATTTGCATTAAACAAGATTCGAAACATGGGCCGTTTTTGTTTAAACAGTCAAACCAGTCAGACTACAGCTGTTTATTTATGAAATAAGGTCGGACCTAGTTGTCTGATGCTGCTTTCAGGTGAGCCTTGACAAAGCCTTGATAAATATTTGCAGGTCCACCAAGATTTATACCAGAAATTGTTATATTTATAAAAGTCGAACCGGTGTTCCGCATTAACTGACAGGCCCATGTAGGCAAGCTCCTATCAACAAAATGGCTATAAAATTGTGGTTATACCAGCGTAATGGAAGCATCGTCCTCTACACCATTGTAACGGAAGTCAATCTTGTGCCTCTCCATGTCAGCAAAGTACTCCTTAGCTTCCTTTGCTGTGCTGGTACCCAAACCTACAACCACAGAATTCTACTACATAACACTTCAAGCTGGAGCATGTTAAAGCTATAGTTTCCTACAACCCAAACAACTAAGTCCAGTTTTCAAGTATTTCCTCCAGAGAATTATTTTCAATTTGGCAAAGTTGTTTCAATGAAAAATATTTTTATTTATACATAACTTTATTTCAGAAATAATATCAAATGACAGATTAAATCTCCTAACCAAAAGTTACTGAAAATGGACTAAAACCACTTGTTATTAAGTGAGAAGAAGCATTTCTGTTAGGTCTTAGGCATAGCCCTATGGAGTGATAAATGTTGTTTTAACTTTTCTCAAAAACAGAGCAACTCACAAGTGATTTTCTAACAAGTGTGAGAGACAGCGAGGTGCAAACCTTTGTAGTACTTGACTTTCCACGTGTGCCAGTTGTCTGTACCCCTTTTCCACTCCTCAAACTCAGGCAGACTGTAGAAGGAATGCTCATCCTTAGCCTTGCTCACCTGCAAAGGTTATTCAATAAACAATCATGTATTTATTATAATCAAAAGTTCAGTGACAGATGTTACACACAGTAAGTTATATCTGAAGAAAAAAAAAATCCAATTTAATTAAATACATGGCAGTAAGTAAACTGCATAAAAGATGTTTTGAAGACAGGAACTTTAAGTCGTTATCTATGTAATTCCT
>JAULCA010436198.1:0-11016 GCA_032360845.1 Crassadoma gigantea | reverse complement strand
CAAAAGCAGGTGTGAACCCTGGTTTGAGATGATTTCAGCATTCTTTAATATGAAATCAAAATAATCATTTTTATAGTTAGCATGTAAAATAATCAGATATTTTTTTCAGGTATCATACTGGTGATTTTAAGAAATTAAAATTAGGTTATTTATAATAAATATCATTTAATCATGAATTTGTTAAAAGGAAAAACAAAAAAATCTACACGAAATGAAAACAACAAACATATTACATGTATTAGTGAATATATCAAGTATATTCACTTCATTTATGAAGTAACTTATTCATTAATTGCTCCCAAAAAACACGCTAACGAGGGCTTTTTTTGACTGATTTGGTAAATGGCCTTTTCCCCTTACTTTGGGAAGAAAATTGCTCTATTTGGAAAGAAATTTTCAGGGGAAAACTGCAAATTTTGTGAATTTGGCTAAAATTTGAAATAAATTAAATTTGGAATGGGGCCTATTAGCGGCCCCAGAAAGCCCTTGCCAACGCGTTAAAAATTGTCCTTTAAAAAGCATGTTGCCCTTTTTTCTGGTCAGCGCCCTGCCCTTTTCAAATCCTAGCTGGAACACTGCAAAGTGTGTTGTTACAGAATCATATTCTAATTAAATTGAATAGTGTAATTTACATGTTGACATTAATCAAGATGTGATTTTCAAGTAGTGATGTTGTTAATTGGCACAACAGTATACAGGCTATTACAGCCAGATTGTTTATTGCCTTGCTTGAGCTATGAGAAAAGATACGCATAATTTGTTTATTATGGCAGATATTTGGCACAAATTTATGAGACATTTACATGGTACCGATTAAAGCAATTTTAACCAAATCTTGGTATGGTTTGAGTGGTACTGATGGTACTGAACAACCTGACTTAGGTCTCTTCATTTTCCTGCATATAGCTACACATTTAACTGATAAAATATCATTACGTTGATAACAAAAGACATTAACTATAAGTAATCTTTTTTTTAAACATAATGATATGAAAAAATCGAAAATTAAACATTTATGAAAAATTAAAACAAACATTTAAATCTATGTTTTTTGTAGTCAACATTACCATAAACCTTAAAGTTTTATGCGATTTTGCTTTAATTTAATGAAAATTGAAATCTGAGAAAATATAGCTCAATACAGTACTGAAGTACAGCTATAATAGCTAAATATACTTTTTTTTTATATGTCTTTATAGCTCAATCGGCAGAATGTACCGGACCTGTGTGTTATCACACACTTTAAATTTGTGAACCATTCCATTTGAAATTGATTATTGTAATATCAATGTGATTTTTGCACAACCGATCAAAATTCGCAGTCTTATTATATCTATATAGATAAGGGAGGCAACTCCATCCAAACTTTGACAATCCCTCCCTGCATGTAAAAACATGCGGGTTGATTATCATGTATGATCATGATTTTACCGAATGTTAATAAACAAAGGAGACCTTAATAAAAACCAAAAAAGTAATACGAGAGAAAAGTATGTTACTTCGTTGTTAAAGTTATATTCTCAATTGAAAGCTATGGAAACATTTCGAGAATGTTCTGGAAATCATAAACACAAATAGCACAAACAGCATGGTTGTCACATGGTTTCGATGGTCTTTGAAAAAGGGACGATTAACAGCCACGGGGATTTTCTGTGGTTCAAGAAAACATCAAAATAGCATATTAGTAATTAATTTACTGATTTTCACATTAAATTATGGAATATACATTACCTTAGCACCGTCTTTTAACATCTGGGCAAAGCCCGGTGCTGTCGGTACGTGCATCGCCATGATTGCGTCCCAGAATGCCAAGGTGCGTGATTACGGAAATATCCGAGAGCTGCCGACTTCGTGCGGAAATAGATTGTTCGAGAGCGCATGCGATCATTAGGTTGACAAGAGCAGAAGACAATACACAAATTTTGAGTTTGTTGTGGTGTCACACACGACGAATACATGCGAGGATCACGAAATCTGTGCTGGTATACATCTCGAAAAATATGAAGAGGAGAAATGCTGATTGTGGCAAGCTACGACGCCTTCCAAAGCGAAGCAAAATAACGGAAGGTTTCTACGGAAGGTACATTCCCCATTTCAATATGGCAGCAGGCTGAACTGCAAAATTATCATATGGAGACAACTTTGACAGATATAAGGCTCAAGTCAAAATTGTCAACAAATTGTGTATCGTATGTCAAGATATTTTGGCCTTCTGCACATTGTCACACCCATCTCGTGTCACTTGACACTGTTGTTTGTCTTGAAATGCAGTTTTGATTCGCATATAGATCGTTTGCATTAATCCAGTCTCGGTTGCAACATCACATGGTAATCAGCTGCTGTTTTACCATTTAGTCCTACTCGGTGGAAACCAGCTTATTACCTGTCAGGCATATTTGGTACAAGTAAACAATAAAACCCAAAAGATTGCATTTGTGGTTTGCTTAATTAGCCCAGTGTTCATGATCAAAATGAGTTTTAAATGCATAAGAGCATGTGTTCTAAAGCTACTGATTGTTACATGGCTGTTGACTTTATATCACTGGAACAACTGAAAGTATTGTTTACAGTATAGGACTTTTCAAAATTTCCTTTTATTGTTAATTGAAAGAACCTGTATTCTTGTTAACAAAATTATCCTATTTAAGTGTTCTGTTAATATGCAGAAAAAATGTTACTTGCATCAATCATGTTAATAAGTAAAGAACAGCTTCTGTACAGTACACTTGCCTTGATTTCCTATAGAGGAAACAGAAATTACCAGAACTCTGAGGTCCATTAACGAAAACAATTAAAGTATAATAATGTGATTTTCAATATTTAGTAAATACTAATTTATAACAGTGAGAATAGAGGCAAAATTTCTGCTGTATTTGCAAAAAATCACCTTATATTCATCAAATCATGCTATTTGTGTGTGGTGTTTTCCCAAAGTCCCAAGGCTTAGGCCCCTGTGGAAAGGAAATAAAAAAATCACTAGTAAACAATGGATGTATACATAGTGTCAACTTGTTTTGTTCAGTCTTGCATTTCTTAAACACTACATAAGGAAATATAAGCTGTTATCCTAATGATCTTGACTAGTTCAGTGACAAGATCCAATATTTTTTTTTATGTGAAGGCAGTTTTTTTTGGGAATAATTATAATCTTTTTATAGTTCTTGTTTTGGTCTATTTAACAACATGCCCAATACTTCTAATCTTGACAAAATGCTGAACTATTTGGTACACTATGGCTGTACATACCGATCCTCCAATCCTCAAACATTATCTACTTCCTTGGCTTTACATACAACACAGCTGCTAAATAGTAAACATATATATTCAGGCAGTCTGTATACTGCTTTAAACATATGAATGTTTTTTAGTTTCTTTATTTAGTCAATAAGTGCGTTAAATCATTACCTAATTAGTAATGAGAGTTCAGTTGCTTTACAACTATGTTATTGCTTGAGGTGATTTATATGGGATACTTCAGATATATAGAGGACATAAATAGCTGGTTGGTAGCACTGTCTCTATAGTAACACTTTAGCTATTGCTGTTAACTTTTCTGTCATAACAACTGAATTTGCCTCTTTGTAATAGTTTTTCTGTTGTAGAATTAAGAGCTACCAACCACTTTCTGAAATACTATGCTGAAAGCACTTTGCACTGGTGTTCCCACTCATGTGGATATGCGTGTGATTGTGCATATTCTAAATAAATCATGTACAATTTTGATTAGCTACCTTACATAACCTGCATGTGCAGGAATTTGTGTCTCACATTTTAAATATTGAAATATTTTTTTTTTTATTCCACCTCAACGATATGTGTATTTACAAAAGGAGAGGAACCAGGTAAAGTCAAAAACAAAATTTGAGGGGTTTCCCTCATTTTTTTTTTCTTTTTGGTAGGTAGTCTTGCTCATCAAAATGCTTTTATATGTAAATCGTTAGGACCCACTTGTCTGGATGGTAAAGCGCTTTGACAACGAAGAACGATACACAAACAAAATGTTGAACTCTGCCACAATACCATGTTACAAGGTCTTTTTTCAGTCTGCCCAAACCCCAATGTCACTGTAAAACATATGGACAGTGCTGATAAATAAAAGCCTGCAGGAATCACCGAATGGGCATTAATTTATCAAACATCAGTGCTGTTGCACCATCAATGTATTAAAAAACACTTACTCGCTAAGCAAAACAAGAAATATGGGTGACATTTTACAAAATGAACCTTGACATGCAGTCATCCTTGCAATCTGTTTTATCATTGATAAATAATTGATAAAAAGTGTTTACAAAATATTGAGCTCAGAATGAAAGCAGAATGTGGGCATGAATGTTGCATTCATAAAATCATTTTGAAAAGAAAATGATACATTGCAGAATAAAATGGGGGATAATTAGTGAAATAGAAAACATTTTAACAACCATGTTCTATTTAAAAAACAAATTAGTGTGGTCATGTGGTCAGACAGATTTTAATCATGAACTTGAGATTTTATCCCCTCTCCCTAAATCACAACTAAGTGGCAATCCATCGGGGAGTTCGATCATTTAGAGAATGCCTGGTAAGGTTATGGTTTAATTTGGTTTGTTTGTGTTTTACATCCTATTAACAGCTATGGTCATTTAAGGATGTGCAAGGTTTTGGTAGTGGAAAAAAGCCGGAGTTCCGGGGGAAAAAAATAACTGACCTACGGCCAGTACCTGATGACTGCCCCATGTAGGCCGCGAACCCTCGACCCAGTGGTGGAGGGCTAGTGGTAGCATAATGTCAGTAGCCTTAACCACTTGGCCATCAAGGCATCGCCTGGTAATTAAGGTGACTGGGTAGGCTGTTGTTCCTCTGTGGCCAGATGGTGATGGAGTAATATGACACATTTGGAGTTACATTTGATTGGTCAAATTCTTTTCATGTGACTAGCTTCAGTTGACATGATGTGAGGACTGAGTGCATCTTATTCCAGTTTATATGTAGCCATAAAGCTCAATAATCATGTGTTCATTGCTTTGGAATGTGGTGGGGGAGGGGGGGGGGGAGTGTTTCTGTAAACCAAATTGGAAATGTTAGGAATTATTGTTTAATAATGATATTTTTCACAAATATATACCTGAAAGACAAAACATCCTTATTTATGAAAACTTTTTAATTTTAGATGTAGTTGTTGCAATGTATAGTGTGTAGTGGCACAAATTCAAGTGGAACAGCTGGCTTACCTAAAAACAAACACTGCCTACTGGAGAATGAAAACAATTAAGAAATGAAACAATTTTTTTTTCCCTTTTTGCCTTTAAAATTAATTTGATATGTTGAAGACTTTATTTCACTTTTAACACTTGTTTTAAACTTAAAAAGATCAACAGATTTTTATTAACCCTTCAGTTCCATGACACTTTCCTAAAGTTTAGTTATGTTCCCTCCCAAGCATATTTTGTTATACAGTTTGTATCTAATTACATATGGCATATGGAGATCTTGTCTGGGATGTATAATATCATGTTTTGAGTATGTACAAGCATACAGGCAGATATTGGAAAATTGTACTAGTCTGACCTATATTTTCACATATAGGTAATACAGATTGAAAGTTTTTGCTGGCCCAGACAAATGTACTACCTAGCTAGGTCCGTTTCAAGCTATACATCTCTGTTCCTGTACTATCAGTATAACGTTCAAGATTAAAACTGGTATACAGGCAATTAAAGATCTTATTATGCAGATTGAGTTGATTGCATTAATTGACAGATGTCATAAAGATGCATTAATTGACAGATGTCATAAAGATGTAATATAATTAAGAATGAATCTTGAATTGATGAAAAGTGTACACATACTTACATGGGTCTGGTCACTAACACATACATGTAGTTTGGTTTATAATTATCACAGCAAGACTTACAGTTACTGTACCTGACCATGTTCATACAAATTAAAGCCAAGCTATCAATGGATTTCATGTTTCTGTGATGCAAATGTTTTGGTTCATTTAATGGTATTTTTATGTAAAAAAAAAACTAATATTTTTCACTTTATTGCTTTGCAGCACTTTTCTGTACCTGAAGTTTCTAATGGTTTGGGCCCTTGTGCTGATGGCAGATTTTATCTTGGAATTTCGCTTCGAGTACCTGTGGCCATTTTGGCTTCTGGTCAGGAGTGTGTATGATTCATTCAAATACCAAGGATTGGTATGTATCTGCTTATTATATTGTATTTATTTTCAAAGTGTTAAGATATTGAAATTTGTGGGTTATTGAAAGAACAATACATTTCTTGAAATTTGTACACAAACATATAATGTGTAACATTGAATATTCATCGTTATTTGGTACACAATTAGGTACTGGTATTTTCTTTCATAGTTGTACCATTACAAATCATTAATTCTATGATACAATTATTTTGGCTGTCAGTTAGTTTATTTTAACTAAGATGATCAAATAATTCACTGTGCTAATAATCAGTGATTTTTTGGAGTACCCAGAGAAAACGTATGTGTTAGACAGGTGACCAAATACTATTTCAAATCAATCAGGGAATCAAACCCAGGCTGTCTTTATGAAAGACAAGTGGGCATTCAAGTGCACCACCCAACCACATAATAATGAGTCCTTGACTCACTTGACTCATGCCTTTCCCTTAGGAAACACCCAGATTTCGAACACCCTTTATATTTCAAAACATATTTTAAATTCTACTAATTGAAGTACAGTCAGCCTTCTTGGATTTTTACAGAAAACATTTGTTATTGCTATTTCTCAAAATATTGCTATTTCTTAAAAAGTACAAGAGGGATCTTTCTCAAATTTAATATATACAAGTACAGACAATAAAACAGACTTTTCAAAGTAACAGGATTTTCATGCAATATTTAAGTCTTTTTTTTTCTCTCCCTATTTGCAATTTTTATAATATATTTTTTTTTATTATCAATATGCATTTCATATGGGGCAAGTAGAAAATATTTTCGGGCAATTGGATTTCTAAGGTCTACTTGCCAAGGACAAGTGCTTTGAAAAAAATTGGAGATTTACTGTGATATGATATTCTGTGGAATAAATTGATTAAATTCAAACAAAAGGCAAGGTGAAGGGAATTTCGCTGATTTCAAAAGTCAAAAGTGAAGTTGAAAATCTGAATCCTTCTATTACTTCAAGATTTGACAAGCATCCTAAGTCAGGGGGCATAACTCTTGGTTGCCAAGTATATTTAATGAGTTGTACAATGACTCATACTTAAATTCATCACAGACCATAGCTTGCACAATTTTTTTAATGATTAAGAAAAAAAACATTAAACTGAATTAAAAACTTTTCTGTTGTATTATGATGAATGCAGGCCTTTAATGAATGGTTATATATATTGTACATAACATGTTTTACATAATTTAGGTTCCCTGACCAAAAGTCTATTTCTCAAATAATTAGTTGACATTTGACTGACCAAGAGAAATGAAATATTGCAGAAATTCATGACTGATAAAAATTGTTTTAAGTTAATTGTTTCATCTTTACACCCATAGGCTTGCGTACACATTTAAATGCATACTACAAATGTAGTGACAAGATAACACTAATACAAGTACTAGATTGCAATCAAAAGCAATACTATTTGCAGATAAGACATTGAATAAAAAATTCACTAAGCATAGGTTCTGTTACAAGTAATGCAGTTACATTTTGGCTGAAATAATTTTTTCAGCTTGGGCCTTCAGTGTTCCCCCCTAGTCATTATTACATTGGGTACATTGTACCCCCAGATGAGTAATTGTTGGGGTACAGCCATCAAGCTGCGAAGCGGAGTGACGAGGGGGTGGGTGGGTTTGGGAGGTGGCGTTCCCCTCCCAATATAGGGAGGTTCGGGGGTACTGCATTCTAGGGGTATTTTGAGGCTAAAAATACAAATAGTATTTTGTCAAAATTAGTCCCTCTTAATCAGAAAAATATTTGTAAACTGCACAGCCATATAAGTGACATAAACTGTATAAATCTGCTTGAATCAGAGACTGATTTTGTAATGTATAATTGCAAAATAACAATATCAATGCAAACTTAATTAATATAATTATGTTTTCTATAACATAGCCTTTTAATGCTAATTTGTTAAGTCTCATGCTTTATAATGAATTTTGTTAATATATAAAATTAATAACAAGGCATTTCTTTCAGTGCAAAAATTTTTTATAAGTCTCATGCATTAGTTTTATGATTTTGTTTCATCAAAAATTTGGCAATTCAATGCAGAAATTTTTGTTCCATTCATTGTTTGATGTGATATCAAACTGGACTTATTGAGAAAGAATAAATTCACACAGACGCTTAAAATCACGGAAATTAGACACTGATAAAGAACAACAACAAACTTGTAGGGACATTACTAGTTTGTATTGATTAATTAATAACAGAAACTGTTGGGGTATGATTTTATTACTAAAAATAACCCAAATCAATTTAATCTGAACTTTTTCAAATTGTTTGTCTAAGTCACATTTATTTAGTGCTAAATTTCGACATTAGAGTCCTCGGTTTACAATCGTTCAAAATGTCCCACCTTAGGGGACGCCATTTTTATCAGTCGGCACACCTCCGCAGATTCTCTCTTGTTGTAGCGAATTTGCAGAGGTGGGTCGAATGATAAAAATGGCGTCTGCTTAGGTGGGAAATTTTGAACGATTGTAAACCAAGCACTCTAATGACGAAATTTAGCAGCTGTTGGTGACATTATGAGCGAATTTGGATCAATTAATAATCCATTTATCAATATATGCAAGGTATGTGTTGTGTCATCGTCGATTTTTGTTGTCAGCACCTCAAACTCTCCCGACACCAAACGGTATCAGATAATCCCACGTTTTCATATAGGAGTGCGCTCTGGCCCCACACCAGACATCTATCTGTAAAAATATCTAAGTCTGGTGTCAGGGCCAGAGGAAACTCGGGCTACGAGTCTCCCTAACACGATCCATTTTCCCTGTCTAGTATCCCTCTCCGAAACCCTCACACATGATCAGACAAGTTGTCTCACTTTGTTAGAAACTCTAATGCCTGATGTGTTCAGGACGACACCACAAACACCAACAGGCTGGGAGAGAGATATTTCACTTCCCGACAGCCAAAGAACTTGAAGGACTATTATTGTTGTTTAATTTCATGCAAAATCAAAATACTGACAGTGATAGGTATTTGTAGTAGACATATACTACCAGATCTAATGAAATAAGGTCAGTCAAAACAGTGACAACACAGGGGCTCGTTACATTGCTTAATGTTGATTTTTTTTTTTTTTTTATACGCCCGTCAAATTTGACAGGAGTATTATGGTATTGCGTTGTCTGTCCAACCGTTGGTCTGGCGTTAACTTTTGTTTGTCCGGCAATCTCCTCCTACATTTTTCGACTGATCTCTTGGAAACTTAGTATACATTATATAATCATGATATTGGTTGTCTACCTTACAAGAATTTTGATTCCACAATTTTTGCAAAGGTGATTGCCCTTTGTTTATTTCGGTATTTGATATTTGTCCGGCAATCTTCTCCTACACTTTTCAACGGATCTCTTTGACACTTGCTATACATTATAATCATGATATTAAGTTGTGTCTCGAGCTCCCTGAAAAGAATTTTGATTTGATGAATTTTCAAAAGTTATTCCCGTCCAAAATAATCATGAAAGTTGTGGTGATTTTCCGAATGTAAGAAAGTATATAACCATTTATTTGGCGACGGGCGTATATTGTTCTGCCCCATGGTACTCTTGTTTGGTTGTATGTACAGTATATAACCCATACTCCAAAGGTGGAATTTTGGAATAATAAATAGTTATTGCCTTGGTGTGAGGGAGACCTGAAGAGTGGTTTCCCAGTGATAAATCATGATTCCCGAGGGCTTCGGGCTTCGCCCTCGGGAAACATGATGTATTTTGAGGAAATCACTCTTCAGGTCTCTCTCACACCAGGGCAATAAGTGTATAGTATTATTGCTGCTGCCATGCATGTTTACTACAATTTCAAAATCGGTCATGACAGCCAAATATAGAGGTTTGACCTATATCTGAAGAGAGACAAAGTTTCCAACATGGTGGTCAATTCAGATTTTGATTGCCCTTGCTATGTTAATTTCATAGTTTAACTTATAACTAACCTGTTTATGAATTCTAAAATTAACCGGTTGTGACTCGCACTGGGCTTCCTCAATTACAAGGCATGCAGAGGTGTAAAACAAAATTTTCAGGTCACTTGCCCGGGACAAGTAGATACCAAAATCCACCTGCCCCAGTTGAAAATTGAAAAAGTTTGTCCTGTTTACATTATTTTTAAGGAGAAATAAAAGAGCTTAATAGAATGTGCATTCTTTTAAATACCAGCGGCTAATGCAATGCTTCACTGAACACGGGCACATTTCTGCACACACCTGTCTATACACACAGACACGTAACGCAACCACAAATTGCCGACATTTTATAAAATCACACAAACCTTTCATGTAATGTTTGGCCAAGTAATCATAAAAAAGCAACATCTATTGATGTATAGATAGATAAACTTGCACAACATTATGATACAAAACCATGGCCGTTCATGTTAAAAGCACTAGAGTTATCCCCCTTGCATCGTCTATTGTAATATATGGAGTGTAAAGATGTGACGTTGTTCACGGAATGTCCGACAGTTCTCGTACGTTGCTTTTCAAATCTTCTTGCAGTCGTAAGATCAACAAGACACGGCATGAGAATTTTGTGAAAATGGTGCAGAACTTATTTTTAACTAACAAATATGCAAGCTAAAAAACGTATGCAAGTCAGAAATTGCACTTGCCTGGATCTGAAAACTGATTGTCCCTTGTGTCGGGCAAGTGGATTTTTACACCCCTGAAACATGGTGGACTTGCCGACTTTTCCCACATGCTTTTAGTCAAATAAAGGGGAATGATTTGTGACAAAGAGGGCCATTTTGGTAGCTAGTATCTACACTGTATATATATATATATGGACAGTGTTCCCATTCATGTAGAAATGTGCGTGAATCG
>JAULCA010436187.1:0-11018 GCA_032360845.1 Crassadoma gigantea | reverse complement strand
AGGATGAAGTAAACGTAACTCCTGGATATAAAGGATGAAGTAAACGTAACTCCTGGATATAAAGGATGAAGTAAACGTAACTCCTGGATATAAAGGATGAAGTAAACGTAACTCCTGGATATCGAGGATGAAGTAAACGTAACCCCTGGATATCGAGGACGGGCAATACCTCACATTGACCTTAGTGTTGGCCATTCGCCCAAAAAGGTAGGTCCTGGGCTCCGTTATCGGACCGGGACATACTAAAGTCCTTAAAATCGCAGCTGTTATTTCATGCTTTACGTTCAGCATTAAGGGCAACGGTAACTAGTGGTTAAACCGTTGTCAGAATAATGTGACCGGGCGGAATATTTTCTCTGTGTGTCGGCGTGGTATTTCAGTGAGATAACACTGAAGTCAGCATCAGATCCGCGATATCACAAGGAGGCAAGCCAGCCAACAAACTGCTTCAAGAATCCATACACACATGCACGCGTACATGAAAAATAGAGGAACGTCCTTAAACCACCTAAGTTGGTTGATAGTACGATAAACCAAATTATACTAAACCAAATATCTGTCTTGTCTTTGTCGAAACAACAACCACATATCAGAATACGTTACGACATCTTCAAAAAGTTACTTTGTTCCAATTCTAAATTAAAACACTCTGTGTTATGTTCATTTGAGATAAGTTGTAAAACCTCATATCGAAAGACACCAACAAGGTATGATTGTCTTCATAATCATTTACAAGCCTCTACCTCTCCCCTTGATCACGGGTGACCGCCTTATATTCCGAAAGCCCAATAGTCCGAAGGCCAAATAGTCCTAAGGACCGATAGTCCGAAGGCCCTATAAACTTTACAGTGCAATATTTCCTTATGTTCCTCATGTATTTAACATTAAACTCTCAGGGTATTCAGCAAATAAAAAACACGTAAAATTAATTGAAATAGGGGGAAAGGCGAATAGCCTGCAAATCTCGCAAGAGGGTTACGATAGCACAGGAACTCGACAGTTTGAACAGATTCTCAATTCCTTGTATCCCTATTGGGGAAAGTTGCGTATTAGAGCAAAAATGTTCCACTGATGGATTTTACATGGAAGTAATCTGGAGGGAATTAGTATGGAAAGTGACATATGATAAATTCAAATTGATTTCAAACTGTGTCAAATAAAATTTAATCACTAGAATAGATATTGTTGAACAACTCTACGTAAAAAAATTGTACATATCTGTCATTGATTAGTCAGGAAAAATTATTTAGTAACCCACCTGAAAGGTCCTTATGCACTACATTCGTGTACAACGACCCGGAAGTGTAATCTGTATATACCTATGGTTTGTATAGGAGTTAGCTCCCTTAAGGTCATATACTACTAATGTTCAATAATGATAATGAGGGATTTGTTGGATATTAAATGTTCAATCTATTGTACTCTAAATAGATCATAAACTAATATGAGGATTTTGCCAGATTTTGAATATTCCATTTGTTTTCAATAATGATTATGAAGTAATGAAACAGTTGTTCAATATTCACATTGTATTCACAGAGACTTTTGTCAGAAAATATATCATGACTTTACGGGAACAATGATAAATTCAATGGAGAACTTGATTGTGCTATATATCTGTACGGTTTACTTGACTCATTGATGGTTTATGTAGTACCTGAATACATACCATACATATATGTACATATAAAACTGCCAAATTTTACCGCATTTAAATATATTATAGACAGGGTTCATACAGATCACGCCAAACCAAATTCAAGGCCTTCTTCAAGGCTTTTTAAAGGCATTATCTTAGTTTTCAAGGCCTGTCTTTACCACTAAAAGCAGTCTGAGAGAACAACGAAACACCAAAATTCTACAAATAAACTTAATATCCTTTGTATAAATACAACTATACCCGGTCATAAAAAGTTTTATTTAACACTGAAAAACTGTTTTGTTTCTTACAAAATTGTGAAATTACAATGTGTAAGAAAGGCAGGACTCTGGATAATCATATATGTATTACTGAACAGCAAAATTCACGGACTTTTGAAGGCCACAGACCAGTATTCAAGGTTTTCAATGTTTTTCAAGGCGCAAAGTGAAATTCAAGGCATTTCAAGGCCATACTGTATATTCAAGGCTTTTCAAGGTCCCGTACTTACCCTGATAGAACACCTGACCTCTTCAGAAATGTTCCCTTGTGTCCGATCTAACTCATTTTGTTTCTCCGTAGTATACCACTGAAACCTCAGAAAGGACAGAACAAGTTGCTAGTGCTTTGTTCCTTTTGATATTCTCCGCCAAGAGCAGCTTTATCACTGCCTCTATCGAGCGTCACCTTGTTTCTGAGGTCATTTGATCTCCGCCTTGTGACAAGTAACCATTCAGTTCTACAAGTCCTCAGCCTCGATATCCAGGGGGTTACGTTTACTTTCGCTCTCTACATCCCTGGAATCATCCTCAATATCCAGGTGTTACGTTTACTTTCGCTCTCTACACCCCTGGAATCATCCTCGATATCCAGGTGTTACGTTTACTTTTGGTCTCTTCACCCCTAGAATATGTAGTAGCAAAATTGAAGGCACGAAGATTTGGTCTCGGGTAAAAAAACTTCAAAGCCAGTCAATTTTTACCGTTACGGAACAGCGAGATTCTTTTGATGTACATCAAAGGATCGAACAAGTCTTCTTGTCTTATCAACAAGGTTGCGTACACTGAGCCTTCAATTTTGCTAAGACATATTCAAGGGGTGTAGCGAGCGAAAGTTAACGTAACCCCTGGATATCGAGGATGACGAGTCCTCTGCCCAACCTTACAAAGATACTTCGTGTCTAACCCAGTTCATGCCTGTCGCTTCCATTCGTTTTGGTGCCAAATTACATCATGTTTAAAGTCCGTTCTAGGATTACGAACTTCTAGGCGACTTTGGTCTACGGTCGAGTGTATAGTGGTGTGAAACTTCATCATGTGCTACAAGATATTCTTCATTTCTTGTAGTGAAGGCACCTAGAAACTATTAAATCAATGTATCTGATTACAAAAGTGAATTAAAGAAATCTTGACAGGTTACAACTTTTTGTGAAGGAAACTTTTTTACTATTTTCTGTATATTTCACGGGTAATTAATGTTTCAGCAAACGTCCTGGAAAATATTCCTGACAGTACGTATACTCTTGTATTGAATTATGTAATTAGTGGCAAAAGCTGAACAAAACTGAACCGTATATGTTCATGTAACTGTTTTTACCTAAATATCAAAAATGCTTTTGTGACGAATCATTTTAAAACCCCTTCACCACTGCAGACCATAATGGACTCATCCAGATCAATGCATGGTAGAGTCTACTAACGTTACAGAGGAGTTAAGGATTAAGCAAAACTTAACTGAATACATTCATGTAACTGTTTTTTCTTGAGTATCAATAATGCTTTTATGACGAATCATTTAACACTTTCACCACTGTAGACCATAATGGACTCAGCCAGATAAATGCATGGTAGAGTCTACTAAAGTTACAGAGGGTTGAAAGGGTTAATTACCTAAACATTTCTGTGCTAAGATATCCATTTTATATGTTTAATACATAGATACCTGTATGATTTTACACCCTGTGGAACATGACATTGTTCAGATAAACCTGTCTAATTTAACACCCTGTGGGGCAGAGCACATTTGTTATATCATTAACTTGTCTTTTCCGACACATTGAGGAACATTTAAATGTATACAGTGGTCAATATTTGCGATCATTTCCCTTTACTTGTGATATAACCTGCTATTATTTTTGTACATATGTTTCTCACAAAAATAGGTTTTAAGATCAAATGTTCTTTATTTACATGTATGCGACTTTAAATGAAGCTTCTTGTAACGTATATTTTGTTACCCCTCGAGGATCGAGAATGACCAAAGTGAGTATTATTCAGTCTGACCGAGTATGGGCTACCACGAGTATCCATCTTTGTATCCATGTACATATTGGCATGTGAAAGGATGGTATTATACATTCAAACACGTAAAATAGGTGTCATGCTAGAAGTTTCATAATTACTGTATTCGGCCGATTAGTTTTAATCATTACTTTTAATAACTTTTATTATGTAACTTTTATATTGACCTTTATATCGTAAACTATTCAATTAATGATTAACCTTTTGTTTTCTTTTGTTTATGTGATAATTTATCATTGATATTCGATATGAAAAAAAAGAAACCGAGAAGCTATCAGAACACCACGAATTCCTACCCAAAAACAACGTGAGTGAACACAGGTGATCCGTTGAAAATTAAGCATTAATAGCATCACATTGTTTAGACAGCCTTATTGCCAGACAAATAGGTAGGTATTTCTGTTATGTACATGAGACTGTCAATTAACCCTTTTTAGTCATCAGTCATTCAAAAACAAGAATTATTATCTGCTTGAGCATTTCTCTCAATTCTATTGACTGGATCCTATACATGTGATCAGTCCTCAAAAACACATGTAGACTGGTTATCCGGTGACTATCAATTTCTTCTACATACAAATTCCCACAACCTGTCGTATCACCAGCACAAAAGTCCATAATTGTATAGTAGAATTGACATTAACATTATTTAATACACGGCCTTTGAACACCTATGATGATGGGTAAAATATACCGAATATACTTCAATTATACATTTAAAATTTGTCGCAAAAGTTTTATATTTCTTGCTTTAATTTAATCATTTATGCATTCCACGTCTCGCTTGATAAGCACTTTGGGTGGTGTATGATGATATATCTTTGCATATTTAATTTCTTCTTGAACTCTACCTTTATTTGCGTAACATAATTTTTGGCAGTTAAATACTTTAATTTCACAGACAAATGATAACATGTGCTGATGTATGATAAAGATAGTTTCTAGTTTTATCAATTCGTTAAAAAGTCGCGAGTAACTCCAGTTGTTCGTTTTGATATAATTTAGATTGTAATCTGTAACTTATTACTCTTATAGACACAAAAGTCAGTGTCCGTGTCTGTCACACGTTAGAAAAGGTAATAAAGATCAAATTTGATATGCATTAGTGTACATTTCAATTAAGACAATCAATCAGTTTAATAGAAATAACATTTTAACAGATAGTGTATTTCGTTTATTTAAACTTCGTCAATGGCAAGAACGATATCATTTCAGAACTGAAATACAGAGCGGGAGGAAATGCCAATATATCAAAAAAATATAACCCTTAAGATAACAGTTAATATCCTTTACAACCAGTATTTTATGTTAACAATGCTAGAATGAATAAAAACTTAATTTGTGAAACGTCTTCCAGGACAGTCCGTTAGTACTCAATGTTGATGTAAATAACTAGATAAAGTTGTACAGAAGGTATGATAGAGGATATTAATACATGTTACAGCAAAACGGCATAGGAGATGTGAATGAGGAGCAAGAACCCTTTGAATCTGCATTAAACACGATGATAGATTAAAAAAAATCATAACATTTTATTATTTGCATGCATTTGGAAACAAGAATATTTAACACATGTACTTTGTTTTATAAATTTATGAAAAATAAGATTATGAAAACATCTTTCTCCAACAGAAAGTTTTTTTTTCAGGAAACAACAATAAACCAAACTGAGTTCTACAAATCAATAAACAAGTCAACAAATGAACTGTTCCTTCAGTGGTAAAATTTATTTACAAATATGACCATATAAAACAGATACAAATATATACATTCAATTTATTTTGAATCTCTAAATCTCCCTAAACTCCAAACAAATACCAGGAGTTTTGAAATTCTTCGCCACTTTTTGTTTTCGTCACTTTTAATGTTTACTCATTAACTTTTAACTCTCCCATACTCTCAAAGCTTATTCAAAACTGTTTCCCAAATGTTTGAACAAATGACATTTTTCAAATGTTTCACATCCTATACACATCAATTGAACTTTGGTTTTATGCAAACAGTTGTTGATCATTAAACTAAATGGTACTTAGAAATTAGCAATATATATACGATACCTCTATACAATACCTCTATACAAAACCTCTATGACCTGTTAAGATTGCACATTGTTTCAGTTGTTCTTCCTATAAATAATGTTTTTCTTCGCTCAAAGCTACAGGTAGGTAATGTGATTTTACAAAGCTTTATTGTCTGAATTCGCATGCGTTTATTATATAATAAAAGAAGAATTCCAATTAATTGATAACATAAAACGAAAAAAACTACCAATATATATGAGTGATAAATCACATCTGTTAATAGATTACATGTAATTATGAAGCGCTTTTGTTTTAATACCACGTGATTGTTTCAAAGGTATTTACAATGGCACGAAAGAACCAAGCTTGACAAACAGCCAAGTCTATAACATCACAGCTTCCGCGGGTTTAATATTTAAAATTATCACTGAAGACAAAATCCTGTTTTCAATATAAAATATATGTAATAATATATGATATACTGTAAATAGTCAAAATGTGCGACAAAACATAACATAGAATGAACAAAACATCGAAAAACTATTGTTCCTATGGATATTAATAAGTGAAGCTTTTGCATTGGTTCTCTTAACATTCACATAATTATGTGTTTTTCTTGTTGTGCCTTGAATGACAATCAATAGGCTAGTAAGCTGAACAGAGTTGACAAAGTGAACAAAGTCATGCGCACTACGCCGTTTTCCTTGGGCGAAAGAAACACTTGACGCCATGTTTCGGAAGTAAAGTTATAGTGTCTTGTAGTTCACAGGTTTGGCCGGGAATCAGTTCAAAGTCGAAATTCTGCATTATCTTGGCAATCAAGATTTTCATTTCTATCTATTGAGAAAAAATAAATAAAAACGAAACATAATTATATAAAATGCATGGTTCCAACAAGGTTGTATGATATAGATATATTGATAACACTTTATAAAAGATAGAACAAAGGAGAGATAAAATGGTCACAAAAACCAATGAAAAAGAGGGAATTATACCACTTCATGTTTCTATAAATACCAAGTGAAATTATTATATGAAAGATTATGGTTTCCTGCATTGTTCGATAAACTAAATTAATTATATTGATGTGCACTTGTAAAACTTAATTTGTTATTTTGTCCCATGTCGTTTTTAATAAGGTACATGCATTCAAAAGTTCAATGAAGTCTATTTACTCAACTTAAACAAGAACAATGTTTAAAGATGTATTGCAATATGTATCGACTGAATATGTTGCAACCTTATTGTATCGTTATCTTGGATATTGTATGTCATTTTTACATTTAATATTGTTAAGTTTCACATAAATATTGTAAATAAAATTGGTGGGTCCATTTAAAATTTGGTGACTTTTGGCTTTTAACTTATCCATACTGGACACTTATGTGCGATGCATTACCGTAGTTGATGCTTGAATTTGACAGGTATCATTTACTTTTTTGTTTACCAATTTACAATCTTATATCCTCACTGAAATTACAATATTCATCATTAGTAAGACAACGATTTCGATAGCTGTACAACGTCATACGTCATATTTCTTGACAAAAAGAGGTTCCGAAATCCCTTCCTATTCTATAGCAGCATAATCTAACCCTCATTTGCCAAAGTGACTTTGGTTAAACAATAACCATTCTCTTGTATAATAAACAAAGGCAACTATCGCTTTCTGTGGAACGTCCATATTTCTTCTTTTTATACAGTGTTCAATACTTAACACATACCTCTGCGAATTTTCTTCCAATACACGTGTGCGGTCCGGCTGAGAATGGTGTGGAGGCATATTTACTGAAGCTGGAAAAAATGTATGATTTTTATCTTTAGGAGAAATGGAAGCAGGGAGGGAGGAAGAGAAGTTGTATCAAAATAGTTATTATTTGTTTATGGATTAAAAGTGTTATTTGTAAGAGAACTTTTTTTTACGAGAAGAAAGTCAATGATAAACATATGAATACATTCAATATTACATGAACGCTAGTGTTAGATTCTATTTATTATATAACTCAAGAAACATGCCTACATTACCTTTGTTATTTTTACAATGTATTTAACTCCTGAAAAATCTCGACTCAGGCGGTATGTTTTTCTCTACAGACAATCGTACGAAGGTATATGTTTATTGTGACGTCATGAATTATTTTTAAATAATAGTGTTATTGTACGTGTGCTATATCATTTTTATTGAACGGCAATATTGCACCGGTAATGGGTCATGTTATATAATAAATTGTATCATTCATCTACAAAATAACTTATCAAGGATATACCTCTCTGAGCTGTCGCTGTGAAAACGTTCTGGCAAAAACTCTGTGGGATTTCTCATATTTTGCTCCGCTCTGGAGGTCGCGTAGAAACTAACCTTTAAAACAAATTACACATATCAAGAACAACTGAAATAGGTCAATAGGATAAATATCGCTCATTCGAGCTTCTGATCGAATAAAGCGATGCATTTGAGGGGACAATATTATGTCAAAGTAATATAAACACATCAAATAATGACATTTGTCTGGTACCATTGCAATGTACCTACTTAATGTAGGAGACGATCATATATTTAAGTATTACAAAAGGAATTTGAAACGCCTGGATAATCTGAAATTATTTTAATATATTAGTAAAGTGCAAGTTACCAATCTCAATATGTATTTTTGTGTACTACCACTTCATAAAAATTGGTCCATCGTGAAAATGAAGATATTATACACACCTGTGACGTCGCATTGAATAGAAATTATGAAAATAATGGAAGAGCTTACAGCTGATTTAATGATTTCTACGAGAAGCAAGTCAACGATCAACAAATATTCAAAGAATTGTTAAGTGTAGTCCATTGTATTATTCTCTGTATGGTTGAACTATAACATATTTGATTAACAATAGCTAAGGCAAATTATCGTTTTGTTGTTGTTTGTCCCAATGATGTTAACTTGTATACATATGTATGCTCACAAGCATGTCAGTACCGCCGGGGATGAGGTGACCGCCGAGGGTGTAGTCACTGGCTGTCTCGCGAAAGGTTGCCTTACCCACAGGGTATAGCCTGAGTGTTTCCTTCAACACCATATCTAGGTAAGGTAGCTTCTCAAGTTCATTTAGGGTGATCACTGACACTGCGCCAACATTTTCTTCAATCTCTCTTTGTAACCTCAAAAAATAGAATCATACTTTTTCAAACTCATTAGAATCGTTTAAATATCATTTTCACAGTATATTTTTGTCTCGGTAATGCTTCAACAGGTGAGAAATAACAACATAGTCAATATAGGACGGGAATCCTCCAGAAAGCTATTCTGAATTGAATATTTTGCTTAAAGTTTTACCACTTTTCGCTTTATTCATAACTTTTTACATAATGCAGTTTTCTTGGTTCAGAAATAATAAGATGAAATTAAACTTTGCGTCTCATACCTTTTGTAACATCTCGGGTTCTGTCTAAGATGAAAAATCATGAAACTCATGGTGCTGGCAGATGTTTCCTGTCCTGTTAGATATAATTTTCAAAACACAATTTGTAGCAAGATATTTAGTGATTTCCCACAAAAAAAATGTTTAACAGTTTGTAATTCTAGTTTGATTCAAATTATAAATGATAAATTCCTGTCAATCAGACATCTACCAAATGATAACCCGAATTCCATGACATCAATTCATATCATCTTAAAAATATCTTAGGCAAGAGCGAGATCTGGATATATATTTGTATGAATAATATTGATAATTATCATATTATTTACCTGCGATCAGGAAGGTTATAAAATTGTCCACCAATATTTCGTCCGTAATTATTGATGGGTGTTTTTCTGAAGCAATGAAGAATAATTGAATTAATTTATTAAGGATAACATATAACGCGTCTTCTCTATTAAAAGTAGTAAATTTGGTTTGGTTTGGTTTTATTTTGATTAACGTCCTATTAACAGCCAATGTCATATAAGGAAGGTCTCCCCTGTCTGTAAGATGCATACATTTAGTGTATGCGTGTGTATTTTGGGAGGCTGCGATATGTTCGGGTTTGTCTTTTTGTGATAGCGCGGAACTGATGCCAACTTTATAGTGCTACTTCACTGAAACATACTGCCAGAACACTCAGCAGAACGCCCCACCATGTCTTATTATACTGACAATGGGCGAGCCAGTCGTCCCACTCCTAATTTGCTGAGAGGTAAGCAGGAGTGGTCACTACCATTTTTTAAGACTTTGGTATCTCTCGGCCAGTGGACAGAACCAAACGCCTTCCTCACAGGGTGAATGCTCAACAAATGGCCAAAAGTTAGTCATTGTCAAGGGAGACATTAAGAAGAAGAAAGTTATTTAGAAAGAAGACAAAATATAAGGTCCCAAATTTAGTCACTTCTTACGATCATGCAACTTTAGGCAGCAGGTACAATTCTTCCGCCCTACCTGCGGGGACGAAATGGTAGTAAAACAATAAAATAGAAAAACAAAATTTGATATATACGTAGATTAAAGAAGAGACAACAATTTATCCCCTGCGGTACTTATATTGTTTTTAACGTATAAATATGATGTAGCAGACAGTACCTTTAAGTTCCATTATGTATTCCAAAAGATCATGTGGGAAATAGTCGCCATTACGTTTGGCCACATTTCTCTCTAACATTAAATGTTTGGCGCTTTGTCTTATATAGTTTATTGCCTCCCGGACATCCTTACGTAATCTCCACTTGAACGGATTTATCTGAAAGTAGTCAAACGAAACACCAATTTGCAAAGGGTTGAAGAACGAAAGGACAATATTAATGTTATATGTACTTCATGATCTATTTCATAAAAGCTGTGACGAACCTACATGTACAATCATCATTTTATGGGCTCTAGAGCTGTATTAAATATTTTTGGTCTCACTATATTCAATTTTCAGTTTGTAATATTGTATGAACCCCTAATAGAAAGTAATGAGATAAAGGACTAAGGTGTCGCATGTTTATTTTTATCTAATTGGGAGTTCTGCCTTTGCTCTGATTTGTCATACATACATTTTGCTAAATGTACTGCATTCTTGTACTAAAGATCAACATCATGACCGTAAAATGA